>PVKH010004682.1:0-23037 GCA_004027955.1 Chaetophractus vellerosus | reverse complement strand
TGCCAGCTGATCTCCCTGGGGATGATGGTGGCCTCATCAAGTGGTGGCAGAGCTTCATGGAGGCAGCAGGTTTAAGAAGTAAAATAATCCCAATATCCTGAACCATCGGGAGGCAGTAGCTCTGAGAGGTTAGACCTTCTGCCATCACAGTCTTCCTTGCCTGGACCTGGGCTCTCATGGGTGACAGAACTCAATGAGCCTCCAAGAACTGAGGATGATAACTGAGGAAGAGTCGCAAGGGAAGATATCAGCCTTCAACTGGTTATTCTGAATTATTTTTTAGATTAGGTGTGCCTTAAAAATAGTTACCTGATAAAGTTTTAATTGTGTGTTTCCCTACTTTAAAAACAGAGTGCCAATTTACCAGTACTTATTTGCCTTTATGTAAGTAAGGAATAAGCCTTGGTTTGAGATATTTCTTATAAACAAATAAAAACCTTCATAGAAATTAGGAGAAACAAGATATATTTTTATTAGAGTTGTCATATTTTTCAAAAGTCGTGATTGGCAACCAACCACTTGAGTATACAAGTTGGATTTTCCACCCACTAGCACTCATCATTTATGAAACTAAATATTAGTTGAAGGCCTCAGAAGATTTCCAATAAAACTGCTAAACGATACTTTCTTTTGATCTCGAGGCAGCTCTGAAGACAGATACAACTTCATTCCTTCTGGAAAATGCTTTGTTCTTTTTACTCCACTTAAGGAGACAACAGACTTTCTTTCTTTGTAGAACAAGGTTAATCCAGGTCCTTATCATGTGAAACTGAACAGGGAAATCATCTTTTAGAAGACATAAATAATTTTCCATAATACATTTGGAAATACTTTGATCTTTTTGTATCCTATGCTGTACAAAAAAAAAGGTACTGCAAAATTTCTTTCATTAGTTTAGAGGTTATTAAATTAAATGGAGTTGTGACAGTAATAATTGAGTCTTAAGATCGTATTTTACATGTCAGCTACAGCAGATAGAGATAATTTTACTCGGTTCTGAGGATCTCTAGATTACAGACCAGACACCCACCCCCCATTCCAATTCTACTCCCATACACTTACTTTTCATGTATATACTTTTCTACCTTTTAATTAAGTGTTGATGAGCTTTAAAAGATTCTTTAAAACCCCATCCTTTCTTGAAACTATTAATATTCAAGTGAAAGGGCCTGTCTATTAGTATTCCTGCCATATCCTTTCTGGTTTCCAACATAGCCCTCCATGGTTGTCTCCCACCATGGACCAAGCTGACTAAGTGTTGGTAGGAAGGGATGCTGGAGAGGAAGACAAAATCATGAAGGCCACAGATTCCAGGATGAAGATCTGAGGTACCTTTGACAGGAGATGGGGAGCCAATGAAGACTTTGAAGGAAAGGGATGATATGATCAGATCTGCATCATGGATAAACCACTCTGAAATCAGCTTAGAGAATGGGTGTAAGACTAGAAGCAGAGAGACTTGGCCAAGAGGCCTCTGGGTATGTAAAACATGGCGGCACTGGGGGTGTTAGGTAGGAGGTAGATCGGTCCAGTTAGGCTGTGTAAGCTGTCCATTCTTACATGTTTGTCCCTTGCCTGCTAAAAACACTGGTAATATTATCTGAGCCGTCCTTTTGAGGGAAATTGAAATTTACTGTTTGGTGCTGTTTCATAAGAGAGCAATGAAAATCGGGAGTCATCATTTGGCCCCAGATGTTACCATCGCGGCGATGTTAGGCTCATCTGAATTAATTCTAGCTCAAGAACCCTGATGGAAGCGAATTCCTTCACATTCATAAAATTCCCTGGAGCTAGCCCGAGGGGTCAGCTAAACGACTGTTTCTTTGCTGTTTGTCCTCCAAACAACTGGGGTGACATCATTTTCTGATGTGCTCAGGGCATAGACAGAGAACAAGAGATGAATTCAGGGACTCCCCGAAGGGTCTAGTGTATCAGCAAGTGTTTGCTGAGCAGCCCGTGACCCTGTGCTGGACCTCTTTCACATGAGCTGTAGGCAGGATCCCATACCTCTCAGAAATGTTCCTACCGCCATTGGCTTCCGTTCCTGTTTTCCAGGAGGCAGTAGTCAATCTTTGCCAAAGGTCTCAGACAGACGCCCAGACAGGGTTTGCTTGCAGTTTGCTGAGGTGACGTCTCCCCCAAGCTCCCGGGCAGGTAAAGCCTGGCTACCAGGTATGAGCAAACCTATTTCACACAGAAGGCCAATAGGTGGCAGAACAATCTTTCCTACACGCTGCAGTGAAATGTATAGAGAAATCACCCTTAGCAGAGCTCTGTCACTAGCTTTAATAATTAGCTGCTTTAATAATTTAGTAATGAGGTGATTTTAGAATTTTTACAGAATTTTCTATTTTTATATATGTGAATGTTGTTTGTTGAGTAAAATGCTTCCACTTAGTGAAGATTTCAAGCCCCCAAACAATTAACCAAAGTGTTTATAGGCAACATTTATTTACTTAACTATTATCTTCTTGTGGCTAGACATTTTTTTCCCCTTATTTTATAAGCTATCTCCTTTTTTGGTGTGTTGAAACAAAGGTGAAAACAGCGCTCGTCTTAGGACATTTAAACATGTTTTCCTCATTGATTGGGAAACAGGATATATAGTGAGTGTTGGCCTCTGTGATTTCAGAAATTCAAGTAGCTAAAAACAGGTTCACAGATATACTAGAATCTTGAAATCTGAGAGATGAAGTTCTGTCTTTTGGAAAAATAAAAATTGTGCTCTTGAAATGGAAATTGAGATATTAGCTTAGAAATCCCTTCCAATACTATTCCCTATTTGGATGCATTTTGCCAATGGCTTTTTGGTGTCCTTTCCTGCATTAAAAAGTAAATAGGACTAATTTAGGAATATCCAAATGAGAAGACTTTAGAAACAATCCTGGATGTCCCTGGTGACTGTTACACATCAGGAAGCATCGTGTCCCTAAAGTAGTTGGCTCTGGAATTCTGTCTGCCCTGAGCCCCCACCTGTGACATGTCCTCCAGAGTTCTTTTTTTGCCTTTTTTCTTGTTGTCAGAGACTAGGGTGAGGTGAGTGAGGCCCAGGCCTTGGGGCAAAATTTAAGGGGGTGCTAAAAACCTTGGCAATCAAGGGAAATAATATTTCAATGCAAGGTTTTTAAAAGGTTAATGCAAAAAATCATGATGGCCAAACCATCAAACATCTAAATATTGACAGAATGAATCACAGGGCTGGGCTGAGCCATGCTAGGGCCCAAGGTGAAAGGAAAAATCAGAAATATCGATCCCACCTTCCTTTCAAAGTTTGGTATTTTGTTCATCTTTGATTTTTTGTGTTAATTTTGATTTTAAAATATTGCATTAAAATATTATTCACCTTGATTACTGAGTGTTTTGGGTGCTTCCTTAAATTTTGTATCCAAGGCTATGCCTCACTCTCCTCACCCTAACTCCTCCTTGCTTGCCATCATGTTCACTCACTTCCAAAGTTACATCTCTCTACTTTCTGAACAAACTGTTTTTAAAATGCCTTGAGGCCCTTCGTGCTAAGAGGGTATAATCCTTTGATGTCTGTTTATAATCCAAGAGAAAAATAGCACCAAACTGCAAAATAAGTGCTAGGAAGTCCAGCAAATTGCTGATATTTCCCATGACAACTACTTCGATTTAAAAATATATATATATTATTTTCTTAAACAATTTTTAAAATCTCTTGTTTTGCTTTCCCTGTTTTGCTTGTGGCCTCCGCACACGCTCAGTTGGGCAGCCTGGCTCTGTTTCTGTAAGATGCTCAGCTATAACTGAAAGCATTTCCTTTTCAGACATCTTCAAAACACTTGTGACAGTGTCATTGCTTCTTCCACTAGATCTCTAATTCAACTGGACCTTTTTATTTTAACCCAGTTGGTTATCTAAGTGATGGCTAAATGAATCCAAATCTCTATTTAGTTTATTCAGAATCACTGCGGCGTCATGTAGGAGAAATGTGGCGTCTTGATGACATCTCTTGCCACAGTGGAGCGTGTTTCTCCTTGGAGTTCCATTCACTCTCTCTAGATTCTACTCCTATTATGGTGGATACAAGTCTTCTAGCCCCACATAAAGCCAGCTGGAAGTCGCTCTTTCCCTTAAAGCAAACTTAAAATAGTTATTTAGTCGGTTCTTAGATGACTATGTACTGTCCCAACACTTTTTTTTTTTTTACAGAATTTGCTTTGAATTGTTACTTTGAACATTTTTCTATGACTGCAGAGAAACTCCTTTAAAAACCCAAATAAAATTATTTATTTTATCTATTCTTTCTTGCGCTCTCTCCATCCGTCAAATTTAGGGCAATCGCAATCTCCGAAGAGCTAAAACTTGGGAGTGGGCCAAATATTAGGGAAAATTCCAGCAAACCCGACAAAAGGGTGCTATCATAAAGCCTCCTCTTAGTCCCTACTCCTTCTCAGGTAGAGAAATATTTGACTTCGTGGTGTTGCTCCTGGTTATAAACAGAGAACAAGGAAGGAAAAGATGAGGCATGAGTACAGATTGGAAAAGTACAAGTTTGAGGCCCAGCGCCCTTAGAAAGAACTAACAGGATAAGGAGACAAATAAACATCAGTTGGGAAAGCACAATCCTTTGGGGACATTCTGACATTATGAGAGCAGGCAATTTAAGTCCCACATGGCTCCGTACCAATAAACAAACACACAGAGTCACAACTGATATTTCGGATGTACCTTTTACAAAAAGACGCAGATTTTAGAAAGGTTTATGTTGAAACGCTTCAAAGAGAAAGAGACTTTTCTTCTTAGAATCAGGCTTTCAATTTTAACAAATTTAAAAGCAATTTACATAAAAACTAATGAAAAATAAATTTTTCTGCTTAGAATCAGGCTTTCATTATTCAAACATTATCTTATGTATAATAACTTTCCCTGATTAGCCCTCATGTCATTTTTAATATGCCAATTTCCAGTTAGAGTTATTCTTTTTGAAAGAAACAATAGAATATTACTTCTATGAATGTTTGATAGTTTACGTTTTTTGGTTATAGCTTCCATGTTGTTAAGCAATTCTAGGACAATTAGAGCAAAATAAAATTGCATACTTAATAATTTAGTTGAGTTATTTTCCTTCTTCCAAACATGTTTAAACTCATGTTGGAAAAATAGTTGGGTGACTTACTTCTTAAGGATATAAATGTATATCCTGTCTTTTCCTAAATATACAAGAAAACTGGGTTAAGCCATTTTTTTTCTTTAAAATTATTCTTGGCAACTCTTTGGGAAAATCTGTTAGCTTGTCAAGATAAATTTTGCAAGCAGGATTCCAGGTTATGGAAACCATTGCAAAATATCTCAGAGATAAAGAACCTTTGCAGAACTAGGGTTACAGATGTGTTTATATATTATGTATATATATATATAGATTATATATTGTGGTACTTGGAGTACTCAAAATATTTGGATTGTAGTATAAGTTAGAGACAGCTTTCGTTATTTTATAAGTAAGAGATTCTGTAGTGAAAGAGGATTTACAATTTTAAGGGAGCACCTGGTAAGAAGGAATACTCTCAAGTACTTTGATAAACAATGCTTTACTCTTTCCAGAATATTTGCTTTGGATAACTGTCTGCTGTGTGGATTTTGTTCCCTAATGTTTATTGGGTGTTATGTATGAGGACAAGAACTCACACCCCCCAATTGGCTTGGACCTTATGGTTTTGAACTTTCCTATCACGTTTGCCATAAGGCCTTCGTCTTTTTCATCTAAACATGTGCATGCACGTGTGTGATTTTTCTTCACATTTCTGTGGGTTGTCATGCGGCCGCTCCCTGCACCCCTGACGAAGCGGTGTGGCTTCCAGACCATTGGAGAGAAAAGGTAATGTGAAGAAGTCGTGGCCCACTCACTACCAAGTTCGTTTTCATAGGATCATGCCTAATAGAAAGTTGGGCTTTCCCAAACTGAAAGCACAGGCCTCAGAGTCAGGCGAGCCCGAGTTATACCCCCATGACCCGCTCACTTGCTGTGTGACAATGGATAAGTTATTGCCCTCTCTGAGCAACCTTCTCCCCCATGATGTTGCGCTGCTGTGAGATTGCTGCTTAACACTGTCAACAGGCTGTGGAAGGCCAATCAAGTACTTCGGTCTTGCACTGTTGTCATTGTTATTATTGCTGTCATTAGTAAATCAAAGGGCCCGACATGTGGCTTCTCACATAGGGCAGGGTGACATAGAGGATGGAAGAAGAAAACTAAAGGCAAAATAGTTTGGACGAAAGTCGGGAGCCTAGAGCTGGGAGGTTCTGAACCAAGCAAGAGAAATTTACCTTCCAAGACAGAGTTCAGTCCTTACTCTTGTCAAACCACATGCCCGTGCTAAGATAATCTAATTGGCAGGAGCAGCAACATGGAGATACCAGGTTCTCAAAGCCCAGGGGAATGGAGTTACGAAGCTGGACTCTCGAATGTCCTCTCCCTCTAAAAGGGCCTTATCTCATCAACCTAGTTCGAAGCCACCCAGCCCTCCGTAAGCGTGTTTTAGTTCCGTCCCCGGGACCCCCGCCCACTGGCCTTGTCATCTGGGGCCTGCGGCCTGGATCGGGCCCTGGCTGCTGGACTCTAACAAGAAGCTTCCTGGCCTTTGCTAGGCTTTCTCCTCTCCCATTCCTTGGCTTGGCTGGATTTCTCTGCTTCCACCAACTATGGTGGTCTTTGTCCTGATGGGGTCTGCTCCGAGCAGTCAGGGGTCTGGAGGTGAAAGCGCAGAAAGATCTACGGCTGGCTGGCCTGACCCATGCCCATCTCCCCAGGACTCGAAATTCTCTTCCCTTCTGATGTTAACACCCTTTTGTAACTCAACATGACGTAGGGGTGGGAGTATTTTTCACCTGTACTGATATATACCGACTTTTCTAGCTCCCATTCCCCCCATTATATGAGTCAGCAAGATGTGATAGTTCTTTGATCATTTATTTTTGAATAGGGCCAAGGTAAGAGAAGAACATATTGGCCATAACCAAAGAAGAAGAATGACTGAATATTTCTCAGTATAAACTTTATATTTAGAGCCACTTCAGGTTTACAGAAAAGTTGAACAGCAAGTACAGAGTTCCCAAATCCCGTCCCTGCCACCCACGCATGGTGTCCCCCTTATCAACGTCGTGCATTAGTGGGGTACGTTTGTCACAGTTGAGTCAGTCTTGATACATTATTAGTATAAAGTCCATAGTTTACATCAGGGCTCACTCGTGCATACGGTTCTATGGGTTTGGACAAATGTGCGAGGCCATGCACCCACCATTGCAATATCACACAGAATAGCTTCCCTGCCTTAAAAATGCCCCGAACTCCACCCATTCATCCCTTCCCTCCACCCGTTCCCCCTCAACCTGTGGCAACCACTAATTTTTTATTGTCCCTACAGTTTTGCCTTTTGCACAATGTCATCTAGTCAGAATCACACAGTGTGTAGCCTTTTCAGACTGGCTGCTTCCACTTAGCAATATGAATTCAAGGTAATTCCATGTGTTTTTTGTGACTTGCTGACTCATTTCTTTTTATCTCTGAATAATATTCCATTTATGGATGTGCCATAGTTTGTTTATCTATCCACCTATGGAAGGGCATTGTTTCCGATTTTTGGCAATCACGAATTTGCCTAAACATTTGAGGAGTGCAGGTTTTTTTGTGTGGACATGAGTTTTCAACTCCTTTGGATAAATACCCAGGACCACAACTGCTGGATCATACGGTACAGCTTTGTTTAGCTTTGTACGAAACTGCCAGACTGTCTTCCAAACTTTATTTATCTTTTAAACCATTAAGAACCGAACTCAGCTAGCTAAATACACTCATTAGCTTTCTATTACTGCCGTCACGTATTATCACACATTTAAAAGCTGAAAACAACCTAAGTCTCGCAGTTTCTGCAGGTCAAAAGCCCAGGCATAGCATAGCTGGGTTCTCTGCACAGGATTCCACAAGCCAACAAATAAGATACTGGCTGTTGTGAGGTACTCATGTGAGGCTTGGGGTCTCCTTCCAAGCTTCCTGCTTGCTAGTGGGGTTCATGTCCTTGTGCCCCTCGCTTTCTTGCTGGCTGTTAGCAGGGAGCCTGCTCTCAGCACCTAACAGCTGCTTGCGTTTCCTTGTCAAGTGGCACCCATACGCCATTCGCAGTGTCGTAGCTGCTTCTTCAACTGCTACCAGCCGGAGAAGACTCTCTGCTTTGAAAGGGCTCCTCTGATGAAGTCAGCCCACCCGAGATAGTCTCCCTTTTGCCACAAAATGTAACATAATTATGGGAGTGATCTTATTCGCAGGTCCCACCCACACTGGGAGGAGGAGATTGTCCAGGGCATGTGTACACCATGGGGATGGCATTTTGGGGACCTTTGTAGAACTCTGCTGCCAAACTCTGTTAGGGTCAAGAGCCCCCAGCTCAAATGCTCCATATGTTTAAGTTCAACCAAGCTATTTCTGATGATCTGCTTTTTAAGGCCGTGCAGGCTGGATGCAAAGGTAGAGAGTGTAGGTACCTCCTCTAATTTACATTACTTTGATCAGGTTCTTTCACTTCTCTGGATCATTTAATCTGCATCTCCGCATATAGAACTGTCAGTAAAGGGCTGTGAATCTGTGTTGTGTTGGGCAATCACATATTCACTCAACAAACACTCCCTGAGCTTCTACCACACAGTGCAAGGTCTGGACAGGGTGCCAGAAGGCTGTGACTGCTGCCAGTTATGGAATGCTGTTCAGGAGACTCTGTTAGTCATTTATTCAAAAAAATCCTTGTATCCCAACTGAGACCCAGACATTTTATTCAGGCTCTGGGTATACATCAGTGATCAAAGCAGCTAAAAAGCCCTGCCTTCCTGGAGCTGACAGTATCACCAAGAGAAACAGAAATAAGCATCATATGTACGTAAAGTGTACAATGTCCCAGAATATGATAAACGCTGTGTAGAAAACGTGTTCTGGGTAAGGGCAGGCAGGAGTGCTGGGTGGTGGGATGGGAGGAGAGTTGTAATTTTAAAGGGTGGCCTTTAGTAATACAAAACGTCTTAGACATACCAGCCAGGTGATACGCTGAACTCCTCTCTTGGAAATAATCGTTAACAGAGAGAGAGGGTTCCCTCGGAATCTCTGTAGCACATATGGTCTCCATCCTGCACAAGACTCTTGTCCCAGAATGCATTGCATCCCAACTCGTGACCAAGAGATTGAATATGGGAATAGATGAAGGGAGGGGTCAAGAGAAGGGCTTATGTGTCAGCATAGCATGTTCCCAACATCAGGGATACTGGGGAAATTCCTCTTCTATTTTAAATAACTATTTGTTCCCACTCTGATATCAGAAATTCCCTTTAGTGGAAGGAAGAAGTTGCATATCACAACTGTCAACAAGGCTTAAAGTGAAATTTGGGGGACAGATAAGACATTAACTTCAGTTTGTGCTAAGATGTAAGCGACTCCTTACTCCACGTCCTTGTCTAGGCTTTGATTCTGATCAAGGAAAAGAGAACATGAATATACAGCAGCTGATTCAAGTGGAGGAGGGATGGGGCAGTAGAGAAAGAGAAGCAAGCAGGAGGAAAAAGCGTGGGAGAGCAGGGAGCCCCTGGAGGCAATTTTACTTACTTTACAATTTTGTTTGTGGCCATCCCTGGAGGAGAAAAGAGGCATGAAAGCCTCTTGGTCCCTTGGTTCCCAAGGGAATCTTTCTATTCTCCTGCCTATCACGCTTCTATGTCTTTCCTTTTAAAAATAAAGATTTCCTTTACAGAGAAATGTGAATGTCTAGACATTTAGGAATATGCCGGAAGCTGATCAACTTTATCCTTGAGCTCGATCTTACAGT
The DNA here is from genome assembly GCA_004027955.1 of Chaetophractus vellerosus. Lineage (NCBI taxonomy): Eukaryota > Metazoa > Chordata > Mammalia > Cingulata > Chlamyphoridae > Chaetophractus > Chaetophractus vellerosus. Next base: position 13,213 of record PVKH010004682.1, on the reverse strand, counting down.
ACAATTGAGATCATATTTGCAGGGTAGTTACCTAACAGGGAAAAGTCACAACCTAAACCTTCATAATTTTGTGCAATAGCCATGAAAAAAAACCGGCCAGCTTATTGGAACCTCTCTAAGAGGCTGTGAGTCTAGGAAGTTTTGTGCCACTTTTGAAGCAGGCTAGCAGCTCCTAGGACAGCAGTCTGATAGAGGGAGTCCCTTGCCTTGTACAATTTAAAACATGTCCCATCAGGCCAGTACATGTGCTAGTGACAGTCAGCTCCGTTTACTATCTGTGGGAGAGGGGAGCTCATTATATCCGACCAACTCATATTTAGATCTTGATGAAAGATGCGTCTCAAGTTGTGCCTAAGTATTCATTCTAGAGTGTGCCAGAAAGTTTGAAGGGGCAGCCCAGCCAAAGATAAGCCAAAGATCTGTCTTGCATCTAGAATGCAGAGCAGAAGCTGCTTTATTGGAACATGCACAGATTCATAGCATTAACAACAAAAAAGTTGGCCGTGGCAACCGCCAGGAAGAGATGCCAGACGCTCTTTGCCAGTCCAGCTCTGCCCCGACGTATGTTCATTCATGATACAGAGCCCAGACGGGGCCCTCTTTTCAGCCCAGGCCAGACTTAATGCTTCATTACCTTGCCCACCTCAACACAGGATGTAGTACTCAGCACTGAGCAGTAATAGCTGGCAATAGAAATCAACAGACATTACTGTATGTTTAAATACTTGGATGCTTTTCCAGCACATGTTTTCTGTCTGTGTTCTGAAAATAATTTGGTAGGGCACTCAATAATCAATAGATCTTTGCTAATAAGTGAGCTTCATCTGAATAAATATTTTCTGATTGTGAAGATCAATTTCAATGTAATGCATGCAAATGCAAGTAAAGCAAAACTGTAAATTTCCTTATAGAGTCTATGCCTTTTCCTATAACTGAACTTCCAAGCTCAAGGAGGAGCAGAAGGCCAATTTTATACGCATTTATTAAGTATTAAATTTATGTTTCATGTTCAATGCCCTGTAAGTAAGATTTTCTTGCATATGCTTTTATCCTTTGAATTTTAATTATTATAAAATCATAAAAATTGGAAAAAGCTACTAAGAAACTTTATTACAATTTGATATTTTCAAATTTCAAAAGTGAATCTGTCCAGATTACTCTAGCAAGAAAGGATGGAAAAGAACCCTGAATGTAATGTGAAAGGAATAGGAAGTTTGGGGCACATAATTTGAATTTCAAATTGTCAAAAGCATTGGCTGATCAAAGCAGAGCTCTGCTTCCACTTGTTTTATGATATTTTGCCTTTTTCTGTCTGTTCATAATATCTATACAAAGAGTTGACAAATTTTGACAAAATCACACACTGTTAAATAATTGATTCTATGCTTTACCTTTGACCCACCTTCTTGACAGCACATGTGAGGTAATAAAATATGCCAAATGAGATTTTTTTTTTAGTCATTTTCAGTACATTTCAGTGAAATTTGATTTAAGGTTACAGAACTACATGATAGTACTGGAAGGAGGTCTGCATTTGTAGTCTCTACTATGCCAAATATTGTCTCAGTTTGAAAATTTACATTTATCTATTTGATTATTAAGTTAGTGCTTTCAATGACATGAATGCATTTGATGTAATTGTCTAATATCAAAGTGTATTTATAGATTATTTCTGTTTGCTAGTTAGTCACCATTTTTCAAGAAAATACTGGTTTAAAATATTTAAAAGATTGAAAGTATTTTTAAGAAATTTTAAAATTGTTATCTCTTTAATTACTATGGTAAGTAGGATCTTTATACTTATTTAGCTGTACCTAAAAAGTGGGCACAATTTTGAAAGTAAGAAGTGAAAGGAATATTAAAGAACATCTTGGTCAGTCTCCTCAATGCAAACAGGGATCTGAAGTCCAAAGTTGTCTGGGTTTTTTTGCAGGGTCACAGGACTAATGCTCTCCTGCTGGAACTCCAAAGCTGTTTCTACTACAACCAACTAGCCATTTCTGATGTTGGTACAACACATAACCAAAACTATAGCATAGCTTTCCAGGAAACCCAAGGTCATTATGAGAAGCAGTGTGAATTGAAAAGTGCATGAAAAGGAAGGAAGAGAAATCATTAAACCTGCACTGAGTAGACCTGTCCCAACCAGGTGGCAAACAATGACATCTGAACTTTTTCCTTCTTCCTCCATTGCAAAAGTTGTTCTCTGTTCGTCTTGGTGGCCAATATTTGGAGTCTTTAATGAGAAGGGGAGAGCATTTTTCCTTGACCTCAAAATCTTAAAAGGTCTCAACATTTAGACGTCACATCTCTAATTGATGAGATATTGAATTTGTGTGTATTCATTAAAATATTAATTTAACATAAACTTTAAAAATATGCCACAATTGTATAACCAGGCTTTAACATCTCAATTATTGAAATACTCAAAAATGGCTGAGGTCTCTCTTAATGTTGTGAGGTCCTGTAAATACTGACGACTCAAATAAACTGTGACCCTCCCTTTCCTTTAGAATTGTTGGAAGAAATATCTGTTCCAACAGGTCTGTTCCAACATGGAATCCTGGCCCCATCTCAACCTGTTCAAATTCCACAAGTGTTTCAAGACAATATTCCTTTATTTCCTGAGATAGGCACCACTGTGTTCTTTTTCTAGGACACAAAAATTTGTGTTTTAACTTGCTGTGCTTACATCTTATCCCACCCATTAAGTTGTTAAGGTCTGTGATGGCAGAGCCAGTGTTTCTGTCACCTTTATTTCCTGTGATCAGAGGAGAGGCATGGTGGTGGTAAATTTATCGCCCTGTTTGGTGATTGAACATGTCCAATCGTACCCCTTGATGGGCACAAGGAGAAACGTAGAGCGAGGCCAGGGAATGTAAATTGGAGCTCGGTTTCATGAGGCGAAGAGGTCTGAACTCTAAAGAGAGTAGGGGACCATTAAGAAATGTTGGCTGAGGAGGAGTGTCAGAATCCAATATGACTCTGGAAGCTTAATCTGATAGATTGATATTTGGAGGATTGGAAGGAGACCTTTGTAACATTTCAGAAAACCAGTAATGTTGGTTTGATTTTATTGATAGTAGAGTGGTAAGAAATGGAGTTATTAAGAAAGCGGTATTGATTTAGAATTGGCTTAGAATTGATTGGATCATGGAACTATATTTAAAAATGACTTTATAGACCAGATTGCACAGTCATGTCCTATCCTGAATCTTCTTTGGAAAGCTAGTGACATTCTTCTCTGGAATGCATCTGGGTCCTGATGCATTGATCACCATCTTTGGACAAATTAATCCTTTTCCTTAGAGTGAGCCAAAATATTCCTCATCATTTCTATCAACAGGTCTTCTTTCTGCCCTCTGGAATATTACCAAATAAATCCAATGAGAATTCCTCAAATATTTGAAGATAGCTGTCATTTCCCTCCACGGTAAACCTCACTTTTCCTAGCTCCTTATATGACAGAACTTCAAGTTCCCTTGCCAACATGGTTATTTTGCCTTGGATAATCACCATTTAGTCTGTGTTGTACATGCTTTAGCAGATATTCTTGAGAAATTAGGGGAAACAAGCAATTCATCCAGCTACATCAATGGAGGGACTGTAAGGCCCTGTTCCCAAGGACAGTGGCAGGCAGCTTCTAAAATGGCTTGCAATGATACCTACCTCCTGGGATTCATGCCCTTCTATAATCACTTCCCATTTAGTGTGGGCTTGACCTACCTACGGTTTGCTTCTGATGAACAGAATATGGAAAAAGTGATGGGATGTCATTTCTGAGATTAGGTTATAACAGACCATGACTTCTGTCTTATTTGTTCTCTGAATCCTCTCGGTCACTCACTTTGAAGAATCTAGCTGCCATATTGTGACCTGTCCACTGGAGATGCCAATATGACAAGGACCTGAGGGTGGCTTTTGTCCAACAGCCAGTGAGGGACTGAGGCCCTTAGGCCAAGAGTTCAAGAGGAGTGAGCTTGAAGCAGATCCTTTACAAGTCAAGTCTTGACCCATGGAATGTATGATAAAAATAAATGTTGCTTTATGCTATTAAATTTGGGGTAATTTGTTATGCAGTAATACATAATTTATACAAGCACCTCTTACTAACCCAGCATAAGAGAGATGGAGATTAAGGCAGATTTCCCAGCTTTGTATAGCAGTTTATGAAGCAGAATGGAATAGTGTCTGGGGCCATAACACTGTTGATGGCAGAGGATTTCAGCACAGTCACAGAAATTCCACAAAGCCAAGAAGTAGCAAGGAGAGCATCATCAAAAGGAAAAGAAAGTGTAGTGCTGGTTGTTCATGGGCTCACATGAGACTCTCCATAAACTTATTAAATTAAAAGGCATAGATTAGAGAAAGTGATTTGGGTTCTGGTGACTTTGCTGCTACAACTGAGACAGAATTTTATTGATCCCTTTATGTTCCTAAACTGGGCAACACCTTGAGTATTGGCCTCATCATCATTATAGCCTCTCCTAGGAGACACTGGATGGAAACAGATCTAGCAAAGGAGATAGTCAATGTCAAAATGCAAATTTGTAATAATGAAAGGTGAAAGGTATTTTAAATAATAAGCCCAGATTATATTTGCTTTCATTCTTTCAATAAATTTTAGATAAACATCTGTTTTATTCAATGGCATTCTAGTGTCTTAGGATCACATTGTCTTCTGAAGATCAAATATAAAACAACCACAATACAAGGCATAATGAAATAGGATATATACAGATACAAACTACAATTTTGACTACAATACACTATTAACACATGGTGAGTTTAAAGTCTTATAAAAACCCCGAGTATTTTTAGATATACCATGAATACATCACCTCTCTTTACTATTGCTCTTATTATAGTATACAATCATTTTTCCCTATCTTGTTATATTTTCCCATTAATTTAAGCCTATTGAGATATTTCTTGGGAAGTCAGTAATAATAATAATGAATATAATAAATTTATAAATTATATTATAAACTAATGAACTTTTAGGAACACTTACTATTCATAAAGAACTGTGCTAAGGGCTTTCCATATATTACAGTTTCTAATCTTACAAACAGCCTTATCTGGCATGTACTACTTTTCCCACTTTAAGGTAATTTAATTTAGCTAAAGGAGCTTTTATCTGTTTTAAAGCTACATGGTTTTCCAGTGATTAAGCCTGGAAGTCAGGCAGTCTGTTGCCTTCGCCTCATTGCCTTGCATTTGTGTTTCAATGTTGTGATAAATACTTATGCATCATCATACAATTTGTTAATGAAATGTCAAGTAAAATTTCCAGTTACAGCTTTGATGAATGAATGTTATAGGGCAATGGAAAACAAATAGTAAGACTTAAACCTGAACATTTGATCATTATATTAAAAGTAAATGAGCAAAACACTCCAATTAAAGGGCAAAGCTTGCTTGTAAAACTTAGTTTAAAAAAGCAAAACTTGGGGAGCAGATGTGGCTCAAGCAGCTGAGTGCCTGCCTCCCACATGGGAGGTCCTGGGTTTGGTTCCCAGTGCCTCCTAAAGAAGAAAGCAAAACTCATATGCTGTTTACAAGAGATGTACTTTAAATATAAAAGCATGTACAAATTAAAGCAAAAAAGATAAATAAGCTAAAACATACAAATAGTAATCACACACAAAAACAAAAATGGTTATCTTTATAGCAACAAAGTAGATTTAAAGACGAAGAATATTATCAGAGATAAAGAGACTATTTTATAATGATGAAAGTATCAAGGAGACATAACCCTAAACGCGTGTGCTCCTAATAACAGATCCTCAAAGTTCAAGAATCTTTTAGAAATAAAAGGAGAAATGACAAAACTATAATTATAATTGGAGATCTTTTCACCACTATCTCAGTAATTGGTAGAACTAGTAAAAATCAATAAGGCCACGGAATAGTTGAGATTTGAATAGCACTAGCAACTAAATGGACATAATTGACATTTATGGAATGATCTACCTAACAACCACTTAGGGTTCATGGAATATTCCCCAGGATAGACCAAATTCTGGGCTACAAAGTGTGTCACAAAAAATTTCAAAGGATTAACATTATACACAGTAGGTTCTCTAACCACATCAGAATTAAATTAAAATCCACTAACAAAAAAGATATCTGAAAAAACCCCAAATATTTGGAAGTTAAGTTAAATACTATTAAATAAGCCATTGGAGTGGCCATATTGTTAAATAACCCATCACTAGTGAATTTTGAAAAAATTTTGAGCTAAACGATATTGAAAATACAATATATCAAAGTGAATGGTATGCAGGTAAGTAGTGCTTTGGAAGAAAGTTATAGCTTTGACTAATTATATTTGGAAAGAAAAAAGTTTTTAAATTTAATATAAGCCTCCATCATTAAGAAGTTAGAAAAGAAGGGCAAACTTAACCCAAAGGAAGTAATGGAAATAAATTATATCAGTAAGGCTAGACATGAATGAAATAGAAAATGGACAAAAAATAGAGAAAATGACATTTACACTCATTTCTTTGAAAAGATTAGTAAAATGAATAAAAACCTTAGCTAGAAGCATCAAGAAAATAAAGAATATAAATTACTACATAGGAGAGAAAGAAGAAATATCACTATATATCCTTCAAACATTGGAAGAATAGTAAGGAGATATTAGGAACATTTTCATGTCAATAAACTCAACAAATTCCTTTTAAAAAGTTAAAAAAATTCTTTAAAAGATATTAACAAATTGAATCCATTATATATAAAAAGAATAATTTATTATGTTCTGTTTTTTTTCCAAGAATGCAAGTTCGGTTGAACAGTCTATCCTCTATTCTGAGGATACAGTGCATAAAACATATGTTCGTCTCAATAAATGATGAAAAAACATTGCACAAGTAGGAATAGAAGATTATTTTCTCATACTGATAGAGAGCATCTACAAAACCCTATAATGCACATCAAACTTAATGGTGAATGAATAAATGATTTCCCCTTAAGACTGAAAATAGTGAAATGATATCTAGTCTCACTATTCCAAGTCTGTCCTGGAAGTCCTAGCCAATGTAATAAGGCTAGAAAGGAAGAAGATAGACTGTCTTTATTCATAGATGTGATTCTATATTGAAAATCCTACTGGATACATAAAGCAACTACTGGAACCAATAAGTGAAAATAGTAAGGTTGTAGGCTACAAGGTCAGTATAGAAAGTCCCTTGTATTTCTAAATACTGGCAACAATTTGAAAATGAAATTTAAAACCGTACCATTTACAATAATGTAAAGAAATACATGAACTCATTTGGGAAGACCTCTGTGCTGAATTCACAAAACACTGCTGAGAGGGAAAAAAAAGACTTAAATAGCATGAAGAGCTATATCAGGTTCATCAATTGGAAAAGTCCAAATTAGGAGCCCTGAATTATATATTTGAATGTGGTAAAAGGGGGAAATTTTAGGTTATATATTAGGTTATATATTTGTTACTAAAATAAAAAATTGAAAAAAAATAGGACTTAACAACAAAAACAATCAACCCTAGTGTAAACATTAGACTATAGTTAATAGAACAATTATGAAAAGCTCTTTCATGAATTGTAACAAATATACCACACTAATGCAAGGTGTTAATACTAGGGTAGTATATAGAAATTCTGTATTTTATGCATGATTTTTCTGTAAACCTACAATTTCTCTAAAAAAAAAAGATGCTACTTCTCCCCAAAGTGATCTACAGATTAAATGCAGTCTCCCCAAGGTTCTCATGTTTTTATAGAATTCTCAAAGTGAATTTAAAATGTATGTAGACTTGTGAAGGATCTAAAATATTCAAAGCTGTCTTGAAAAAGAACAAAATTGGAGGGTGTACAATACCTGATTTCAAGACTCTCTGTGAAGTGGTAATCAAGAAGTAATGGATTGGGGAAGAGAGATACATAGAGTTAAATGGAGAAGAAATAGAGTCCAGAAATTGACCCATATTTATATGGTACATTAATTTTCTACAAGTGTACTAAGGCAATTTAAAATATGGTGCTGTAACAACTGGAGAACATATAGGAAAAAAAAAAAAGATCCGTGCCCCCTTCTTGATATATCACAAAATTTAATTTTAGATGGAATATAGACCTAAGTGTAAAAGCTAAAACCATTACAGAATATTTTTGAGAATCTTGGGTAGGTAAAGGTTTTTTAGAGAGGGCACACACACACACACACACACACACACACGCACACAGACACATAAAAGAGGCCACAGAAAGCACTAACCATGAAAGAAAAAGAAAAGGTAAATTGGATTAAAACAATCCGCTAATTGAAGGGTATATTTTTAAAAGAGTAGGCAAATCACAGCCTGGAAGAATATTCACAATATATGTATATGAAAATGGACTTGTGCTCTAAATATGTAAAGAACAAACACTTCACAAAGAAAAATACATGAGTGGTTAGGAAGTGCATAGAAAACTGTTCAACAGTGCTAATAATCAAGTAAATGCAAATTATAACCACAGTGAGATAGTATTACAAACTGCCAGAATGACTAAAATCTAAAAGATTGACAGTTGGATGTGAAACAAGTGAAATTTTCATTTATTGCCAGTGCAAATGAAAAATGTAACATTTGAAGTCTGTCTGTTTCTTATAATATAAAATATACCTACTCCATTCCAGTAGTAGGCATTTATCTAAGATAAATGAAAGTATATGCCCACAAAAATACTTGAATAAGAATGATCATGGTAGCATTATTCACAACAGCCCGAAGCTGGAAACATCACAAATATCCATCAAGTGGAGAATGAATAAATATGTTGTGATATAGTCTTATAATAGAAACTACTCAGCAATTTAAAAAAGCGGTGAATGACTGATACACATACCAACATGGAAGAATCTCGAAAACATTATGTTGTGCAAAAGAAATCAGACACAAAAGAGCACAAGCTGTGTGCTTTCTATTTCTGTAAAATTCTAGGACAGGCAAAACTAATATGATAATAGAAATAAGGTCAGCGGCTGTCTCTGGAGGTAATTTCCTAGGGTAATGGAAATATTCTATATCTTGATTGGGATGTGGGTTTTATGACTATGCATTTGTTAAAACTCTTCAAACTGTACACTTCAGATCTTTGCATTTACTATAGGTTAATTATTTCTCAATTTAACAAAAAGAAAAATGTGAATTTCAAGAAGCATCTTAAATAAGGCAGGGCCAAGGACCAACGTGTTGTAGTGTGCCAATGGCATTCTCTTTCCTGTCATTCATCTGTCAGCATGCTTAAAACATGTTTATCGACAAAGATACCATAAGAAAAGTCAAGGAGATACTGTGCTATAGGGGAAAAAGCACTGGTTTTGAGTCAGATATACCTGGATTGAAACCCTGCCCGGCCCATAACTTGCTGTGTGATCTTGGGCAGCCCACTGAGCTTATCTAAGATAGTTATTTGTAAATGATGGTTATTAAAACTTGCCTCTTAGGATTTGTTGTGAACATTAAATTAGATAATATATGAAAGGCCCCTAAGAACACCTGACATGCAGTTACCACTCAATGAAAGTGTATATTTTTATTTTTTGTTATTATTGAATGTGCTTATGAAATTCACAAGACTGAGTCTGAAAACCACGGCACAGGAGCAGAACTGGGAGCACATGACTTAGCACCCGCGCTTGTGAAAACGACGTCAGCATACTAGTCAGCAGTGGCTTCTCGTGATGCGGCAGTGGGGTGAGGTCACCAAGAGTGAGGAGGCAGTGCTGGGCCACGTTGATAGCTACGTGGGGCCCATGATGGGGAGCAGTGGCCATGTCTCATAGCCACAGGACACCCTGCCCAAGACACACCGCACTTGCTGTGTCTCGCTTAGACTTGAAGGTCACCCTTTATGACAAATACTTGCAAACAGTAGCCCCTTTGGAGGAAGAGGTGAGGGCTGTGCACGCCACATGGCCCTGCAGTTTAGCAGGAAGACAATCACTCTGTATTTTAAAAATAATACGTGGTTAGTAGCACCGCTTCAATATGTGCTCATCAATTGTAACAAATATTCCACACTAATGAAAGATGTTGTTGATGTGGGAAAGTGGGGGAGGGGGAGGAGCTTGGGTTTATGGGAATCCCCTATATTTTTGATGTAACTTGTCTGTAATCTAAAATTTCTTTATAAATAAAGTTTTTTAAAAAAGATTTCCCAGTCCTCATTCACAGACTCTAATTCAATAAATTTGGGGTGGGGTTTAGGAATTCACTTTTTTTAAAAAAAAAAAAAACCTTCCCAGGTAATATCTAGTAAAATTCAAAATGCTCATGTCTTATGCGTCTGGAATTTGTTCTCTCTATATATATTAGAGAAGTCTCCCACTTATATGCAAGAAGCCATGTACAAGAATATTCCTTTTGATAAATATTGGAAGCAACCTCAATGTTTCTAATCTGGAGAATGGACAGGTAAACCGCGGTTTATTCTTATAGTGAAATATAATATGGAACTTAAATAAATGAATGAGAGCTGTGATTTATAACCCTTAGCAATTCATGGTACATTGGGGTATTTGGAGAAGGCTTTCCATGGAAACTTCCACAAGGCTCTGGACATCCCAGGCCCTTCCCACTCACTCTGAGCTTCCGTGGGGGAAAATCTAATTTTTGGCATTTCTGCATCCCGTTAACTGCACACTGGATGGGGAACTATGAACTAGAGTAGTTATAGCAACAGGAATAACTCTCAAAAACGGAGGAAATATACAATGTTGAAGGATATGTACAATCTCAGACTATTTATGCAAAATACATGAGCTGGAAAACAATGCTTCCAAATACTTATGACTATATTACCATATGCCTATATGAGTGATAGATACTGAATCCATGCTGGTGATCTTCTTTGGGGCGGGCAGGAAGTAAATGGCATCTGGAAAGGGTGACCCCAGGGTGTCTTATGTCTGTAATGATTTTTACAAAGAGATTTGAAGTGGATGTTATAGAATGATATAAATTGAAAAACTTGGGTGGCAGATACAACAAGCCATAGTCTTGCCTGAATAACTGAGTGATGTCATACTTAAAATTTCTTTAAAAATATTTAAAAGCTCCTCAGTTGATTCTGATGTTAGGTGGCAAGTTGGGGGATCATTGATGTAAATTACAATACTCTTCTTAAAGGATGAGTGATTGGAGAAACAGGGCCAGTGAAGAGCTAGGAGCCCACCATCTGTGTTCACTATAAACCCGCTATAAACCAGGTGGAAGAGAAGGTGAGATCTGTTCTGAAAGCCTCCAAGTGTTTGAAGCAGAACCAAATGGTAGAAGCCTTCATGACACTAGATTTCAGTTCAGTATAAGAAAATACTTGCACATCGCCCAAGCTATCCAAAAGAGGCTCGACTCTTCACGAATGTAACGTGTTTTTATGAGAGTCAGCAAGTTCCAAGTCAAGGCAAAGTGACATCTTGGAGAGGATGTCATATGTCAACATAAATGTCACCTAACCAGTCCTTGAATTTCCTCTTCTGTAATTTTTTGTGGCTGTTACAGATTCTAAAGTAGTTTCTTCCAAGATTTCATTTATTCTGATTCTAACTATCTCCTTGGATTCAGGGCAACATTTCTCTGTATCTACCTGAGAGGTGAAATACGCTTTAGGAGTAAGAAGTAAGTGAGAAGGAAGAGCTGGAGATGGCACTCAGTTTCATAGCCCTGGGAACAGGGAACTGGGAATTGGTAATGGCTTTCACAGAAATAAGGGAGAGTGGAAACGATTCATAAAAAGGGAGGAAAAGATGTTGGCTTTTTAATGTGCTAGATTTAGTATGCTGATGTTATATACTGGTGTGCCAGAATAGGCTCAGCAGTAGCTTGTCGGGGAGGTTGAACCTGGCCATCCATATTTTGGAGTCATCCATGGACAAGGATGGGATAGTGAGAGTCTAGCCATGGAGCGATCACAAGGGAGAACAGTGCAGGGGAGGCTGGAGGTCAGCTGACAGCACACCCCTGAAGACTGCGAGTATCCTGGTGGAGGGAAGATTGGCTCCAAAGAAGGCAGGAGAGGAAAATGAGACAAGCGTTTGGAAGAAAAACTAAGAAAACATCACAACAGTTTTCCAATAAATGGTGCAGAGAATTTAGAGAAGAGGAAAATTAAGAAAAATGGTTGGTTTTGTCTCCTTAGAATGATTACAATAAGAAAAAAAAACATTCAACATCCAACACTACTGAGCAGCCACGATGGAACCAGCAGGGTGTTTATGTCGCTTAACCATCAACAGTAACCCTGCGAGATGCCGTACTTATTACTACTCTATTTTAAGATGAGGAAAAGACATTTTTTAGCTAGTTCAAAAGCATTAGCCACTGGAAGAATTGGAGTTCTAATTCAAGGTATTTGACCCCAAAGCAGGACTTCCTTAGCATTTAATTCCTAGAAAAAAATCTTTTCTCTAATGTAGGGTTGGAGAACAGATTGTAAAAGGTGAAGGAATTCTCAGGTGATAAGGAAATAAAGGCAGTTAATGTGACTAGTCTTTCGGGAAATTTGGCAGGGATAAGGGAGGGAGAGAACAAGAGTATAGATGAGAAAGTTTGGAGATGTACTTTTGTTTTAAAAGATGAAGTAAACAACATATTTATGGCTAGAAGAGATGGGAAAAACAGAAATTAAAAGAGAAGGCAGGGTCTAGTAATGTCTTAGCTTCCCATCTGCTAAAATAAACCCCATACAATGGGTTGGCTTAGACAATGGCAGTGAATTGGCTCACTGTTTTGAGGCTAGGAGAAGTCCAAAATCGAAGTGTCAGCAAAGCGGTGCTTTTTCCCTGAACGCTCTGGCGTCATGGGGATGTGTTTTCGTTTGCTAAAGGCTGCCAATGCAGAAATACCAGAAATGGGTTGGCTCTTATAATGGGAATTTATTAGAGCAAACTCTTACAGTTCTGAAGCTGTGAAATGGCCAAACCAAGGCACCATCAGAGATGCTGTCTCACCAAAGGTCAGCTGCAGGATGCTGGACTCCTGCCACGTGGCAAGGCAAAATGGAGCCAGCCTCTGCCTTCTCCTCCAGGCTCCCCTTCTCCCGAGCTCAGCCGTGGGCAAAAGGCCTGGGCCCCCTCTCTTCAGCTCCGGCTGCTCTGCTGATTCCAGCCTCCGGCCTCTCTCCCTGCCTCTCAGGGTCTCTTTCTGTGGCTCCTGGAGTCCTCTCTCACATGGCAGGGTGACAGCTGACAGCTCTCT
>PVKH010004681.1:7499-23135 GCA_004027955.1 Chaetophractus vellerosus | reverse complement strand
GCTCAATTTGCTTAATTCATATCAGTGAAGTCATATAGTATTTGCCCTTCAGTTTCTGGCTTTCTTAACTCAACATAAGGTCTTCAGGATTCATTCATGTTATCCCGCATGCTAATATTGCATTCCTTCTTACAGCTGATTAATATTCCATTGTAGGTATATACCATAGTTTGCTTATCCATTATCTGTTGACTGATATTTGGATTGCTTCCAACATTTGGCAATAGTGAATAATGCCGCTACAAACATTGGTTTTTAGTTTTGAGGAGGTTCCATTTATATATATTTTTTCATTTGTTGCACATGCTTTGTGTGTAATGTTTATGAAACCATTTCCTACTACATCTTGTAGATGCTTCCCTACATTATCTTCCAGGAGCTTTATGGTCTTGGTTCTTATATTTAGATCTTTGATCCATCTTGAGTTAATTTTTGTATATGGCATTGGATGGTGATATTTTCTCATTCTTTTGGATTTAGATATCCAGTTCTCCAAGCACCATTTGTTGAAGAGTCCATTTTTCCCAGCTCTATGGGCTTAGGTGTCTTGTCAAATATCAGTTGGCCCTATATGCGAGGATATATATCAGAACTCTCAGTTCTGTTCCATTGGTCAGTATGTCTATTCTTGTACCAATATGCAGTTTTGACCACTGTAGCTTTGTCATATGTTTTAAAGTCAGGTAGTGTGATTTTTCCAATTTCAAATAAATTTCATAGTTAGCCTTTTCCATTCAGTAAAAAATGCTGTTGTCACTTTTATTGGGATTTCATTAAATCTGTAAATCAGTTTGGGTAGGACAGAGATCTTAATGATAATTAGTATTCCTGCCCATGAACAGAGAGTATTCTTCCATTTATTTAGGTCTTTGATTTCCTTTAACAATATTGATTAGCTTTCTGTGCACAATTCCTTTATATCTTTAGTTAAATTTATTCCTAAGTAATTGATTGTTTTAGTTGCTATTGTAAATCAATTTTTTCTCTTAATTTCTTCCTCAGATTGCTCATTATTGGTGCACAAAAGTGCTACTGATTTTTGTGTGTTGATCTTATATCCTGCAACTTTCCTTAACTCTTTTATCAGCTCTAGAAATATTGCTGTAGATTTCTCAGGATTTTCTTTGTGTAGGATCATGTCATCTGCAAATAGTGAATTTTTTACATAGTCCTTTCAAATTTGGATGACTTTTACATCTTTTTCTTGCCTAAGTGGTTGAGCAAGTACTTCTTTATTTATTGCATGTAAAATTGTTTTCCACCCATTCGCTTTCAGCCTCCTTGCATCCCTGTGTCTAAGGTGGGTTCCTAGTAGACAGAATATAGATGGGTCATATTTTCTTTTCCATTCTGCCAATCTGTGTCTCCTGATTGGAGAGTTTAATCCATTAACATTCAATATTATTACTGTCAAGGCATTATCACATTAGCCATAGTTTCTTTATGTTTATATATGCCATGTGTTGTTTTTATCCCTCTTTTTATCTTTTTATTTTTACCAATAACCTTTATTCCTACCCTCTCTCCCAACCCGTTCTCTCCTGTGTTTTCCTTTCTACCTGCAGAACTCCCTTTAATATTTCTTTCTTTTTTTGGAAGGTTGCAGTTTTATTTGCTAATTTCAAAACTACTTGTTAAACAGCCTAGCATCTGATAGTGTTGGGTTATATACAGATAATAAGTGGTATATTCAAACCCAGACACCTTTGCTTCAATATTTTTAATGAGTATATTATACTATCTCTTTAGTTATTATTCTACTGCTGTTGGTAGGGCACCCAGAGCATGTCCATCAGTTTCTCATTTAGTTTTGCAAAACATTTAATAAAAGTATGCTATATGAAATGTGCTGGACCAAAAAGGTGAAAAGAACACTGAGAACTGCAAGAAGCAGAATGATTAGGAAGGAAGGCACATGAGTTACTACTGGCATCAAGTAGGTAGAGGCTAGGGATGCTACTAAACATTCTACACAGCCCCACAACAAAGAAATGTCTGGTCAAGATGCCAGTCGTGCCGAGATTGAGAACCCCTAGGCTATTCCTTTGGTCTCAACACTCTGCTCAAGATAGAACAAGGCAAGTTACACTTGAGACAAAAGCTCAGAAAAATATGAAAGGGGTAGGACATGGGAATAATTCAGTATAGAAAGAAACTATAATTTGGAGCTGACTAATTGGAATGAGATTTTTTTTCCTAAATAGCCCCTCTTTTATAGTTTCTGACATATAGAAGGTAGTAAGATTAAAGAGCATAGAAAAGGAAAGGCAAATGAAGGTCTTTCTCAGAATAGAAGTAGAAATAGGGGAATCAAGACTACTTTTCTTAAAGATGGGTAGGTTTAAGGAACTTAAAAGTTACACAATTCTACTCAATGACATGCAAATGCCATGGTCACTTATGGAACAGCAACTAATTCAAATCATGTGAGTGGCCAAATAACTTGTGGCTTATTACAGTTCTCATTGTTCCACTCACCCCTTCAGTACAGCACATTTCATAGAACTCACCTCCAACAAATGCATAAAAATGACTTTTTACACTAAGTAAACCAGCAAATTATGCAAGATATTCAGACAAGTTTTGTGGGGGAAGGGGAGGGACCAAGGGATTAAGAAAGACTGAGAATATATGTGACATAAGTATTGTCAGGTTTGTTTGTTTATTTCACAAGGAGAACACATTTATCAATTATATGTATGTATGAATGTATGTATATACATGTATTTTTTATTATATTAAATTTATTGAAGTGTATCTCTCATACATAAACAATAAGTATAACAATAGTTGTGAATTTACAAGACAAACATACATAATATCATACAGAACTCTCATACCTCACCCTACCATCAATACCTTGCATTGTTGTGAAGCATTTTTAACTAATGATTAAAGAGCATCCTCAAATATTACTACTAACAAAATTAATCTTCCCCTAACACACCTTATTATTATTATTTTTATATCATTTTTGCATGACCATACATAAACAGTAAGTGTATATTAAAAGTTGTGAACTTGCAAAACAAACATGCATAACATTATAGAGGAGTCCCATACATTAACCCACCATCAAAACCTTGCATTTTGATATATTTGTTACAAATTATGAAAGAATATTGTCAAAATCTTACTGGTAAATATAATCCTTATCTTACATTTGGTGTCTTTTCTCCCCAACCCACCAAATATTATTATTTCTTAAATACATTTTCATGACAGAAGTTGTAAAATTACAAAACAATCATGTACATGTGCAGAATTCCCATATAATAGCCCTTTATCAACACTCCACACCATGGTGGAACATTTGTTACAGATTATGAGATAATATCCTTAGATTATTATCAGGTCCACAGTGTATACTTGGCAAACCTTTTCCATAATTCTCCATTATCAGCACAGAACCTCTTTGGCAAAGATGCATGAATATTACATTATTACTGTTAACCACAGACCATAGGTCACTCCAGTTGTATTTTTCCCATGCTTCTCCACAGTTCCACCATTCTGCAACAGTGGTGTACAGCTGCTCTAGCTCATAAAGGCCAATCTTGCATCTCTACCATCAACCACAATTTTCATCCACCTCTGGGTTTATTATGCTATTCAGTCCCTAGATTATTCTCTAGCTTTCTGTCCATTGGTATTTACACCCCTAGACTACCATTTTCAATTACATTACCATTTATAAATGACATGTTACTCACTATAATGTGTTATCATCAACTCTGTACAATTCCACACTTTTACAGTAAAATTAAATCTTCTACATACAGTAAACATCAGTAGTCTGTCTCAGTCCTCCTCTTCTTTAAGTATCTACCAGCTACCACCATATCTTGAAGATATTTCCCTGCGTTTTCTTCTAGAAACTTTATGGTTCTTGCTTTTATATTTAGCTTTTTTATTAATTTTGAGTTAATTTTTGTATAAGGTATAAAATAGGGGTCCTCTTTCTTTCCTTCTTTTTGCTATGGATATCCAGTTCTCTCAGCACCATTTGTGGAATGGGTTTGATAGGCTAGTCAAAAAATCACTTGACCATAGTTGTGAGGGTCTTTTTTTGAACCATCAATTCGGGTCCATTGGTCTATGTTTCTGTCTTTATGCCAATTCTATGCTGTTTTTACCACTGTAGCTAGGTAATATGATTTAAAGTCCAGAAATGAGAGTCCTTCAACTTCACTTTTCCTTTTTAAGATGTTTCTGGCTATTTGGGATCCCTTATGCTTCCAAATAAGTTTGATAATCATGTTTTCCATTTATTCAAAAAATGCTGGTGGGATTTTCATTAAGACTGCATTGACTCTATATATCAATATGAGTAGCATTGAAATCTTAATGGTATTTAGTCTTCCAATCTGTGAGCACAGACTATTCTTCCAATTATTTAGGTTTTTTTAAGTTCCTTTTAAGAATGGGTTGTAGTTTTCTGAATACAGTGCTTTACATCACTGTTTAAGTTTATTCCTCAATATTTGGGTTTCATCTGTCATATTTTATTTTCACCACTTTTTTTGACACTTTTAATTACTTTTATTGATATAATCTGAATTTCTAGATTCTCTTTCAGGCCTCTCTCTCCTGTAGTTTCTTTTCACACTGTAGCACAGCCTTTAGTATTTCCTACAAAGCTGGTCTCTTCGCTACAAACTCTCTCACTTTCTGTTTATCTGTGATTATTCTAAACTCGCCCACGGTTCTGAAAGGCAATCTTGCCGGATATAAGATTCTTGGCTGGAAATTTTTCTCTTGTAGTATCTTAAATATAGCATCCCAATGTCTTCTAGCCTCCATGGTTTCTGGTGAGAAATAAGCACTTAATCTTATTGGGTATCCCTTATATGTTATGCATTGCTTTTTTCTTACTGCACTCAGAATTCTCTCTTTGATTGGCATTTGACATTCTGATTAGTACATGTTTCAGAGTTGGTCTATTCAGACTTATTGAGATGGGAGTACATTGTGTTCCTTGGATATGGATATCTATGTCCTTCAATAGAGTTGGGAAATTTTCTACTATTCTTTCTTCAAATATAACCTCTGCCCCTTTTCCCTTCTTTTCTCCTTCTGGGACACCCATGACAGGTATGCTAGCATGTCTCTTGCTGTTGTTTAGGACCTGCCACCCTGTTCAGTTTTTCCCATTCTTTTCTTCATCTGTTCTTTTGTTTGTGTGCTCTCAGATGCCATTTCTTCAAGCTCACCAATCTTTTTTATTGCCTCCTCAAATCCACTGTTATATGAATCCAGAGTATTTTTCATTTCATTTACTGTACAATTCATTCCCATAAGTTCTGCTATTTTTCTATGTATGCTTTCAAATTCTTCTTTGTACTCATCCAATGTCTTCTTAATATCCTTAATCTCTTTAGCCATCTCAATGAATTTATTAAGAAGGTTTGTTTGAACATCTATGAATAGCAGTCTCAACTCCTTTATGTTATCTGGAGGCTTATCTTGCTTCTCTAACTGGATCATGTATTATTACTCTTTCTTGATGTGGATTGTAATTTTTTGTTGGTATCTTGGCATCTGCCTTACTAGAGTATTTATTTTAGGTGCAGTTTCTCTCTTTAATGTAGGGCTTACTTGCCCTTACTCCCTTGCTGTTCCTATAATAGGAGCTAAGGATATAGTAGTTCCTGTAACCTGTGGTGGCTCAAGCTGCCCTCATTGCTACAGGGACCAATGAAGCTTCTCCCAACTTTCTCCATAGCCAAGGGTTAGGACAGAGCCACAGCTGTATGTAATAATCCAAGATGTGCAGGTCTAGACTCTAGTTGCCCAGAAAAAATGATGAAGCTTCACATCCCTTTCTCCCCTGCCTGTGGTGGGGATGGAGCTACGGGTATGAGCTGCAATCTATGCCATGTAGGTCCAAAATGATCATAGTTGCTCTGGTAGGCTTCCAACTATTGAGTCTGTGCCAGCTGAATGCACCAGCAGTTACCTGGAGAGGGTGGTGCAGTGCCTGCCAGCTCCCTCCCTGCTAGAAGTGGTGCTGAAGCCTAAGCAAAGGTTGCTGGCCAATCAAGGTGAAAGAAAACAGTCTCTACCATCACTGTGATTTTCAGTAAGCTGGGATTCCCCTCATGCTGGGGGTGGAGTCAAAATGGCGTCTCCTGGCCTCTTTTGGACTTGGACAGTTTCAAACTGTAGCTGTTCTTAGGGTTATACTTTAGTCAGCCAAATTTACTAATCAGTAGCTGAAATCATTGTCCAACCATCTCTTCCTCTCCTATTTTTGGGAAAGGGAGCTTCCAAATCCAGCCACAAAATAGCTCCTGAGGCAGCTTGCACCACCAGAGTAGGAAGATCACTGGCCTCCATGGTGTGGCTTGTATTTTCTTAGAGAGGCTGGTCCAGTTCCCCCCAGCTTACTGCCTGCCATAGGTGGGCCTGAGGCTTATGCTAGTGTTGCAATCTGATCTGGATGGAAAGAAGCTGGTCCTTACCAGCACTGTGATTTTCAGTCTGCCCCACTTTCACTTTTAGCAGCAGCATAGATAAAATGGCACCTACTGCCTTCTTTTTTACTTCAACAGGTTCAAACATTAGCTGTTCTTAGGATTATACTTTAGCCAGCCAAATTTACTAATCAATAGCTGAAGTTGGTGCCCAACTATCTCTTCCACTCCCGTTTTTGGGAAGCGAAGGTTCCAATTTCAACTGCAGAATAGTTTCTGGGGTGGCTTGTGCCTCCAGTGGAGGATGGGCACTGGTATCTGGAGCATGGAGTGTTTACTTATGAATCTTCTCCGTAAATGGGTAGTCTCCTCCTTCCATTCTTTCAAGGATGTTGCAGGATGTTCTTCTGGTCTCCTGGAGCCCCTAACAGGTGCTTTAGATAGCTCTGCATGATTACCAACTGCCCTGTAGTAAAAGCTTCCTCTAGGAGCTCCTTACTCTGCCACCATCTTGATGGTTGTTCTCTTTAGTATTTATTGAATGGCAATTTTCTTGTTGGCAATCTCTCCTAATTTCTGTTTATCTGTGAATATGTTGAACTCTCCCTCATTTTTGAATGCTAGCATTGCTGGATAGAGAATTCTTGGCTATAAGATTTTTTTAAAATTTTAGCACCTTAACTATGTCATACCATTGCTGGCTCTCCTTGGTTTCAGATAAGAAATCAGCACTTAATCTTATTGATCGTCCCTTGTTTGTGATGGATCTTTTCCTCTTACTGTTTTCAATCTTCCTTCTTTGTCGTGAGCATTGGACAATTTGATAAGTATAATCCTTGGGGTATGCCTGTTGGTATTTATACTGCTTGAGGTGTGCTTCACTTCCTGGACATGTACATCCATGTCGCTCAAAAGAGTTGGGATAATTTCACCTATTATATCCTCCAACACTCCTTCTGACCCCTTTCCCTTCTCTTCTACCTCTGGGGTGCTTATAATGCTTATGTTTGTGTGTTTCATGTTGTCATTCAAATCCCTAAGTCCCTACTGGATTTTTACTATCTTTTTATCTATCTCTTCTATTATCTGTCTGATTTCAGATGTACTGTCTTGAACAACAATGATTCTTCCTGTGCCTGTTGAAATTTGCTCTTATGTGCTTCCTGTGTATTTTTGATTTCTTGCATTGTGCCATCCATCACCATCAGATCCATTATTTTTTTATGTATGTTTACAATTTCCTCAGTATGTTCCCCCAGTGTCTTCTTAATATTCTTTTCTTCTTTCTTCACTTCATTAAGGTGAATCATGTTGTTTCTTTGGATATCCCTGAATAGTTGTTCCACAATCTCCATCTCTTCCTGTTTTTTTTTTTTTTTTTTTCATTCTCCTTAAACTCGGCCATATTTTACTGTTTCTTAGTATGGCTTGTAATTTTTTGGTGGTCTCTAGGCATCTGTTAATTTGATAGTTTCATTAGCTTGGTTAGCTTCTTTTTCTACTGTAGGGTTTCATTTTGATGTTTTGTGTCTGTGTCAGGTAAGGCTCTCTTTGAACACTTGGTTCCCTTTATTCATTCCTTTTAGTTGTCTGTGTTTACTTGAAAAAAATATTAGGACCAGACAAATAAAAGATATAAGAAGAGAAAAAAGGATAATAGTAATAATTTAAAAGGTAGAAGAGGGAACATACAAGAGCAAGGAAAATAAATAAGTGATAGGAGTAAATAGTCAGAAAAAATACAAAGGAATAAGAATAAGAAATATGGAATAAAAAAATGAAACAAGAATCAAGATGGAGAAAAATATATAATGAATTAAATGATCAGAAAGATAAGAAGAGAGGGAAAAAAGAGAGATTGTGAGGGAGAGATAAATAAATAAAAAAAATTAAGCCCAAACAAAAAGAGGTAGAATGAAAGAAAAGCAAGTGAAGAAAGAAGATAGAAAAATGAAAGAATGAAGAAATTATGTAGGTTGAAAAAATACATAAAAGAGAAAAAGGAAACAAAGGGGAAAGACAAAAAACAAGAAACAAGACAACAACAACACACACACAAATAAACTCAGGAAAAACAGACTCCGATCTTAGACACCTAAGGAGCTCATCAGGCTGCTGGTATCGATCAATCAATCACCCTGCAACCTGTCCTCCACAGGTGATGTATCCAGTTTTAGCAAATAAAATTAAAAAAAAAAAAAGAATTTAAGAAAATTACAAGACCCTGGACCCCAAAACAAGAATAAAATCTGTCTGTACCTTCCCTGTCATAAGGTACCAGTGCATGCCTGATAAGCAAAAGCCCTGGGGCTGCCTCAGTGCTGCCGGGGCTATTTTTGAGATTCAAAGGGGTCTCAGCTTATCAAACACATAGAAAAGAAACCACTCTCCATCCTCTGCCAGACCCTTCTTCCTCCCAGGGAATGCTCCCTCCCACTTAGTTGGCCACAGTGAGCCAGGGGTTTTACCAGGGCTTTTCACCTTGACTGTCTTCATTCCTGCATTCCCAGCCACAGGAGTGAGTAACTCACAGTTTTACTTTGGCTTCATTATGTGTCTTCTCCATCCTGGATGATGCCTAGATTGTGCTTGTTCTATAGGTCCCCAAGCAGCTCTCTCAGATAGGTTTTTACCCTTTCTCCACAGTCCTGGCTATCTACCTCAATGCCATCTTCCCAGAAGCACATATAGCCCCTTTTGCTTTCAATCTATTGGTATCCTTGGGTCTAAGGTGAGTCTCTTGTAGATAGCATACAGATAGCTCATATTGCATTATCAATCCTTCCAGTATGTGCCTTCTGATTGGGGAGTTTAATCCTTCAGCATTCAATATGTTTACTCAAAAGGCATTTCTTATTTTACATATTTTGACCTTTGGATTTTATCTGTCACATTTTTTTTCATCACTCTTTTTACACTTTTTGTTACTTTTACTGATATTATCTTCATTTCTAGACTCCCTTGCAAGCCTCTCTCTCTTGTCCTTTCTTTTCAGGCTGTAGCACATCCTTTGGTATTTCCTGCAAGTCCAATCTCCTGGTTACCAGCTCTCTCAGTTTCTGTTTATTTGTGAACACTTAAATGCACCATCATTTTTAAAAGAGGATATAAAAGATATGAGAATCTTATATCTTGCTCGATGTAAGATTCTTGACTGGCAGTTTTTCTCTTGCAGTATATAAAATATATCTTACCACTGCCTTCCTGTTTGCAGGGATTTTGATGAACAATTTGCACTTAATCTCATTGGGTATCCCTTATATGTTATGGTCATTTTTCTCTTACTGCTCTCAGAATTCTCTCTTTGTGTCTGGTATTTGTTGTTCTGATTAGTGTGTGTCTTGGTGTTGGTCTATTCAGATTTATTCAAATGGGAGTAAGCTGTGTTCCTTCTACATGAATATTTATGTCCTTCATTAGGGTAAGGAAATTTTCCACCATTATTTCTCCAAATATTCCTTCTGCTTCTGGGATATCAATACCATGTATGTTTGCACATCTCTTGCCATCTCAGTTCCTGGAGAAACTGTTCAATTTTGTCCATTCTTTTCTTCGTTTATTCATCTGTACATTCACTTTCAAGCTCACTGATCCTTTCATCTACCTTTTAATATTTATCCATTGTATTTTTAATTTAATTTATTGCACCTTTCATTCCCATAAGATCTGCTATTTTTCTACATATGCTTTCAAATTCTTTGTGCTTACCCAGTATCTTCTTTATATCCTTAAGCTCTTCAGCCATCTCCTTTATGTCATCCAGAGCTAATCTTTTTCCTTTGACTGGGCCATATCTTCCTGTTTCTTGGTATGGATTATAATTTTCTTGTTGATGTCTTGGCATCTGGCTTACTAAATGTATTCATTCTGGGTTCATATTCCTTCTTTAGTTTAGGGCTTTCTTACCCTTCATCCCTTGCTGGTTGTATAGTAGGAGCCAAGGAAGTAGTTGGTACTGTAAGCTGTGGAAGCTATAGTAGCTCTCATGGCTCCAGGAACCAATGAAGCTTCTCCTACATTTCTCCTCTGCCAGGGGTAGGGTAAGAGCTGCTGCCATGTGTAAAAATCCAAGTTGTGCAAGCCAAGAATGTATGTAGTTTCCCAGAAAGAATGATCAAGCTTCATATCCCTTCCTCTCTTTCCTGGGGCAGGGATGGAGCTGAAGGTTTGGGCAACAATCTAAGCCATGGGGCCTAAAATGGTGTAGTTGCCAAGGTAGATGGACATAGTATCCATGCCCCTCTTCCTAAGATAAGGGAGGGGGTAGTCCTTCCGGAGTGCCCAAAAATCTAATCTGTGTTGGCTCAAATTGCCTTCAGTTGTCCTGAGGGGTACCACCTTCTTTTGTCCTATAGGGGGTGTAGGTGGAGTCACAAGCACTCAAGAGTCGAGATTGTTCAGGCTAAAAGTAACTACAATTGCCTGAGAAGCTGAGGAAACATCAGAACCCTCCTACCTTATGGCGGGGGAGGTCAGGGATGGAGATGGAATAGGAAGGTGCTCAGCAAACCAGTTCATGCTGCTGAAGGTGCCTGCAGTTGTCCAGAGAGACAGAGGAAATACAGCTCTACTCCTATCCTATTGGGGAGGAGGGACGGAGGTACAGTGGCCTTATATCCAGTTTAGGCCAGCTGAAATTGCCTGCAGTTGCCGAGACTATATCCCCTTTGGGGGTGGAGTGGTGGGGATGGAATTGAAGGTGCTCAACAAACCAGTTTGTGAGGACCTGCAGCTGCTCAGAGGCCAAGGAAACACAGATCCTCTTCTGTCCTATTAGGGTATGGGGATGGAGCCCCACGTGTCTACTATGCAGTCTGTGTCAGCAAAATCACCTGCAGTTAGCCTGATAAGTTGGTGCAGTTTCTGTCAGGTTTCTCCCTGCTGGAGGCATGGCTGGAGCTTAGGCTAGGATTACAGTGTGATCTGAGTGGAAAGAAGCAGGTCCATACGTCACTGTGGTTTTCAACCAGCCATGCTTTCCCTCCTGGCGGGTTAAGAGTTAAAATGGCAGTTGTTGCTCTGTTTATGACTTGGACAGTTTCAAACTTTAGTTGCTCTTAGGATTATACTTTAGCCACCTGAATTTACTAAACAGTAGCTGAAGTTAGTGGCCAACTATCTCTTCCTCCCCCATTTTGGGAAATGCAGTTTCCAACTCCAGCCTCTGAACAGCTCCTGAAGAAGCTGGTGCCTCCAGCAGAGGATGGCATGGGCCTCCATGGTGTGGAGTGCTCTGCTCAAGCAACTTCACTGCAGATGGGCAATTCTTTCAAGGTTGTTGTACAATACCCTTCTGGTCTGCTGGGCCCCTGAAACAGGTGTTTTACATAGTTCAGGGTGTTTACTAACTGCCCTGTAGGAAGAGATGACTCTTGAAGCTCTTTACTCAGCCACCATCTTGCCCCTCCTCTCTCATCAGTTTCTTTTTAATATATCTTATTTTTTGTTTTTTAGCTAAGACATTTTTGCCTCACCCAATATCAATATTCATTTTGTGTTAATTTTGGTAAATAGTGCAAGGTAGGGACAGATGTTCATTTTTTTTTAGTATGGATAGCCAATTATTTTGTACCACTTAAACACTGTCTTTATGACTGTAGCTCTATGGTACATGTTAAATCAGATACTTTAGATCCTACAGCTGTGTTCTTCTTCAGTTGATTTGACAATTCTAGGTCTATTTGCATTTCCATTTAAATTATAATCAGCTCATCAAATTTTACATAAATTGTGCTTGGATTTTGATTGGGATTGCACTAAATCTAGAGATTGATTTGAATTGAATTGAACTCAACAATATTTACTCTTTCAATCCACGAAACTGGAATATACCTCCATCACAATATCTCATTTTTAACGTCTTTAAGCCAAATTTTAGTTTTCAGTGCATAGGTCTTTCACATAAATTGTCAGATTTAGGTGAAAATATTTTGTATTGTAGGTGCAGTTTGAATTTTCAATAACTGTTGGTTTTCTGTTGATATAGTAATACATTTGAATTTTGAATGTGGATTGTTACCCTGAAGCACTTAAAAACTCTTCTGTTAATTCTGACTTTTTTAAAAGAAAATATATACTTTTAACAAAGATAATCTTGTTGAGGCAAATAAAGACAACTATTTTCATCCATTATATCTAAGCTTTTACTCTATTTTTGGTTTAACTACTTGACCACATCCACCATTTGAATGTTGAAGAGAAGTGACATGTGCTGATGTCTTTGCCTTATTCCTAATCTCAAAGGTAAAACAGTATTTTCCATTAAACATGATGTGAGTTGTAGATTTATGTAGATGTCTGTCTTACTTTCCTAGGGCTTCCATAATAAGTACCAGAGTCTGGGTAGCTTAAAATAAATGGAAATTTATTGTCTCACAATTCTGGAATCTAGTAATCTGAAATATATCCACAGCTATTTCCAGGCTTCCTGTGAAGCCTGCAAGGTTCTGGCAATGATTTGGTGGCAATTCATGGCATTTTCTGCCTCTGCTGCAAGTCCATCTTCACTCTGTCTCTCTGCTGTGTCCAAATTTTCTCTTCTTATAAAGACATTAATCATATTGGATTAGGGCCCACCCTAGTTCAGTTTGGCCTCATCTATATAACATTATCTTCAATTATCAATTTCTAAATAAGGCTAGATTATGGTAGGAAGCTAGCACATGAAAAAAATATATATATATATATTTTCAACCTATAGCCATGTCTTTTATTAGAATGAGAATATATCCTTTTTTTCCCTTGTGTGCTGAGAAATTTTACTGTTTAGTTTTTCAAGTACTTCTTCTATATAATTTGACATGACCGTTCTTATGCATATTTTACATTTTTAGTTTCAAAATATGGTGAAATACATAGTTTTTCAAATATTTATTTATGCCACCAGTAAGTAATTGTGATTTAATTATTTCTTAGCAATGTATATACATTTAATTTCTTTTTCCTGACTTTTTGCACTGGTAAGGATATCAATTTTTTTATTTTAACTCAAGCTCCACATTCTGTTTTTTTATCATAAGTAATTTTGGTCATAGAATTATACAGAAATCTGTTCTCAAATTTAAAAATTTCTCTTCTATTCCTTGTCTGATAAGAGATGTGCCATCAAGGCTTTTGAACTTTTCAGTGACATTTTCTGTATTTATTGATATTATAAAATACTATTTCCTCTTTCCTTTGTTAATATGTGAGTTTAGAAATGAAGTAATGAAATGTCAATTATATGAACCAGAAATCTCAGGCAATTTACTAATGATTTTAAGAATTAAAATATTTCTGAAGAACCACAGTAACAGAATGAGTGCTAGAACCTAAAGCAGAGCTCCTCCAGCTCTTTCTTTATTCATCAGAATAACCACTGTGCAAAGAAAACATGTGGGGCTTGAACTACTGTCTGTAGTTTGTGTCATTTATATTGAAGGACATGTTTTGGCCACAATTTAACAGGTAGCTTCCAGTATTTGTCTTTCATCAACTTCTACAATGCTGTATATAAAACTAAGACACCTACTAAAATTCTGACATAGCCTGAAGTGAACAATGCAAGACGATAGGAATTCCCTCCATAAGGAGAGTTTATCATGACATTTTCCTCGGTGTCATTTTTCATATTCCCCTCAAGTTCAATTATTCTCCCTCTTCCTTCAACCTTTTGTAGTCATTTAATCAGTTTTCTACATTTTTGAAGTTGGAATATATTTTCTTTTCTGGATAATTGGTTTCCATAGTGAATATATCACTTGCAGATTTCAAATTAAACTTCACAAAATATTTTCTGATCCAGGGCATTATTGTCTGAAAAAGAGGCTTGCATTTAATTCTATCAATACATTTACAAACTATATTTCAATATGTTTTACAAACTATCCATGGCATAAAGATCAAAGTAGTGTTTGGCACATAATGAACCAGTTAAAAGTACAGAAATTGTCTACATTCCTTATCCCTAACACAATGCTTTCTTCCTACGTACATAGATACTCAGTGACTCAGATCGTGGCTACAGACCATTGTTCAGTAATGTAGGATTCCATCTAGTTTGTGGACCTAATCATATTCTAGAAATCGCTGTGCAGGTATTCACAGCCACTGGCTTTTGGAAATACTATGTAACTATTCATCTAACTCAATGGAATTGACGTGATTTTTTTCCTTTTCATTATCAATCCCAACCAGTTAACCTAAAGGGAAGAAATTTCAGTGTTTTTATCTATGCCTGGTATATTACTGTCCCAGTATTGCCATAACAAATTGCCACAAATTCGTGCTTAAACAATAGAAACATCATAGACTGCAGGCCAGAGTGTGGAATCAAGTTGTTTGCAGGGTTGTTTCATTTCAGAGGCTCTGAGTGAGTTTCTATTCTGCATGTGAGAATGCAATTGCTGGGTTGAAAGGTAAATCAATTTTAGTTTTAAAAGGAACTGCTAAACTACGTTCTAGGGTGGCTGTATCATTTTCTATCAGCAACAGGAGATATGAATGATACTCTTTCTCCGCATCCTTGCCAGTCTTTTGTGTTATCACCCTATTCTATTTTACCCACTCTAATAGATGCACAGGAAAATCTCTTCATTTTACCATTCACAACTTCACATCTGCCAATTCCCTTTTACCATGTAAGGTCACATATTCAAAGATTCAAGGGATTAAGTTAATTGTAGGTTGTCATTACTGAACCTATTGCATACAAGTAGAGATTTTCCAGAGAGAACTGCTTATGCTCAGGTGGATAGAGCCTATTCTAACACAGGTCCTACTTGAGCTGGTCTGAATGACTTACAGAATTAAGAATAAGTAATGCTCTATCTATGCTAATTTTGTTTGATGACTATTTATTTCTTTTTTTTTTAAAGATTTATTTATTTTATTACATATCTCCCTTTCCCCCCGATGCGCCGAGAGTGGACACTGCACAGGCGCGGCTTTCCCTGCTTGTGGGCGGTCTCTGCGTCTGTTCACAGCCAGCTTTCAGTTTGCGGGTGGCTGGCTGCGCTCCATCCATGGGGGACCTGCCCTGCCCGTGGCGGCTCTTGCCATGTCCGTGGCAGCTTCTTGCCCTGCCCACGGTGGCTCCGGCCCATCCATGGCGGCTTGCCATTCTCAAGGCGGTCTGCCCGCTAGGAGAGGTCCCCGGGAATCGAACCCAGGGCCTCCCATGTGGTATGCCGATGCCCTATCCACTGGGCTATCGAGCCGGCCCCTTTTTTTTTTTTTTTTT
>PVKH010004680.1:0-23035 GCA_004027955.1 Chaetophractus vellerosus | reverse complement strand
TATTGTGTACACCTTGAGATATTTTAATGTATACATGCACTTGGGAAACCATCACCACAATCAAAACAGTGAATATATCCACTACTCCCAAAACGCCCTTGTGTGCTTTATCCCTTCTTCCCACCCCTTCCTGTCCCCCACCATCCTCAAGCAATCACTGATCTGCTTTCTGTCACCATAGATTAATATATTAGTATTCATTTTCTTGTATGTACTTTTGTTGTCTGGCTTATGCAATTAGCATATTTACTTTGGATCCATGCAGTACATACAATTTTTTACAGCTTAATTCAGATTTATTTCACATACTATAAAATCCACCCATTTAAAGTACATAGTTGAGGGATAATTAGTATATTCACAGAGTTGTGCCATGATCATTACAATCTAATATTAGGATATATTCAACATCCCCCAAAAGAAACCCTATACCATTAGCAGGCATACCCCATGCTCACAGCCTCATCTCCTTCACTGGCCCCAGG
This sequence comes from Chaetophractus vellerosus, assembly GCA_004027955.1. Classification (NCBI taxonomy): domain Eukaryota; kingdom Metazoa; phylum Chordata; class Mammalia; order Cingulata; family Chlamyphoridae; genus Chaetophractus; species Chaetophractus vellerosus. The sequence goes on along the minus strand of PVKH010004680.1, from coordinate 22,550 downwards.
CAACTGCTAATCTTTCTGTCTCTATGGATTGGCTTATTCAGGACATTTCACATAAATGGAATCCTACAATATGTGGTCTTTTCTAATGATTTCTTTCACTCAGAATATTTTGAAGTTCCATTCATATTACAACATCTATCAGTGAATCATTTTTATTGCCAAATAATATTCCATTGCATGAATATACCACAGCTTGTCTATCCATTCATCAGTTGTTGAACAATTAGGTTGTTTCCAATTTTAGCTATTATAAATAATATTATAAATATCATAAATAATGCTGCTATGAAAGTGTTCATGTGGACATATATTTTCATTCTTCTTGGGCATATACCTAGAATTCAAATTTCTGGGTCATATGGTAACTTGACATTCAGCATCTGGAGAAATTATCACTGTTTTCCAAAACAGCTGTACCATTTTACTACCCAACAAGCTATGTATGAGGGTTCCAATTTCTCCACATCCTTGCCAACATTTAATGTCTTTCTTTTTTATGATAGCCATCTTAATGGGCATGAAGTGGCAACTCATTGATTTGCATTCCCTTAATGACTAATGATATGTTTATTAGCAATCTGTATATCATCTATTCTAATCATTTGTCCATTTTTTAATTAATTTCTTTTCATAATTGAGTTTAGGAGTTTTTTAAAAATATACAATGGGTTACAAATAGCTATGCCTCCTTTTTCATATATTCTTATATGCAATGATAAAAGGGTGTGTCAAACCCATATTTAAATCAAATTTACATTTACATTTATATATCCACTTAAAATATATATTATATAGTGTTCATATAAAAAGTAAAATATTCAATATCCTTGCAAAGTAAAAAATCCTAAATGTGCTCTGCATTTGGAGTCTTAAAATAAAAGTATGAGATGGTGGATTTTATGATAGAGAAGCTAAAAGTAAAACTAGATGTAAATCATTTAATTTCTTAGATGTAATTTTAAACATGCATGTATACTTTTGTCAAACAATATTTAAGCTTTTGTTTAATTTCATTCATTTTGCTATTCTTAATTTATTAACTGTTTTTAGATTTATATTATGAATTATTTGACAGCTATATTAAATTTTATGAGTATTATGGTAGATTTTGCAACTCATGGAGATTTGGTTCATTACAGTTTGTTCTTAAGCCTGTTATTACCTCAAAGATCATTGATTTAATTGATTTTAATACTTTAAAGAAGTTTTTTCAGAACATATGTTATCTAATTCTTATAGTATTTGGGAGCTTCATGTATTGAAAAATGATAAGAGTGTGTGTGTTAAAAATTTTTTAAAGGGTCAAATTATATTTTAAACTTCAAAATGATATTGATTTTGCTATTTAAATGATAGCATAAAAGTGTTTAATTTCTGTAGTAATTTGTTTTGTGATGTATCTTTTCAAGTTTTCATAAAATTCAGAATTTGGTGGTATTTATTATATTTTGTATTAAAAATAATTATCAGCAAATACCTGGAACTCAAAAGGAACACATAGGTACTGTAAGTAAAAGTAGGATGCTATTCATAATTATTCTTTTACTTTTCTTTTTCATTTTTTTTCTAGTTTCAGATGACATGCTAAAGAAAGAAAATGCTTCAAAATATTTAGAAGAAAAAAAGCAATCTTATTTTTAATTACACATGTGTAGAACAAAACAATTTATACTTTGCCAAGGTCACTTTTAGGAAAAATGTGAATTTTTACAGAAGTACAGAAAAGTTATTGGAGATTCATTCCTATATGGGATAGGTAATACACAATATAACTTTACTGAAATCAAACCAAAATATTTCTCACATTTTGATAAATAATAATTTTCTCCCAGGAGAGAAGTCACAGGATAAATCTGTTCAATGTGTCAGGAAGGAATTCATGGCCTGGCTTCCATTAACAGAAATGGGGTGTCTTGCAGCTATATCTCCATAAGTTGCACTGAAAAATACCTCTGTAAGTGAAGATTCAACCCAAGGGTTAGTTTTTACTGCAAGTTATAAACTTCAAGAAACTGGGTATATAATGGAAATGCTGACACAACCTTAACAATAGCTGCTTAAATGGAGCAACTATAATGCTGCTTCGCCTTTATTTCAGTAAGTGTGAGTGTTTATGTTGCCACTGGATAAAAGAATTGATGTGGAAATTACTCATGCTTGGTAGATTGCATGGTAATAAAAGAAAGTCTTGCTAAATAGAGCTTTGGGTAAAATGGAATATGGACTCAATTTTCCTTACAAACCCTTTTTACACGTTTTATCTTTTACTATTTATGTCCTACAAATCCTGTCATTGATCAGTTCTGCATTTCATTTGCAAGCACATCACTAATGAAGATAATTCATATAACAATAATTAGAGGGTACACTTTTATTTTTCAAGAAGCACAAACAATGTCAGGAAAAAGTTAGCTTTCTTTAATGTCATTAAATCAGGGTTTTCCGTTTTATGGTCATTTAAATTTAATTTTTCGAAAGTGCTTTGACAATTGTGGGTATCTATGAAAGGTCTTATAATATTATTCTAAATACCAGTTTATACTTTTTAGAAAAGTAATGCTATATACTTTAGAAAGCATTCCATGGAGTAAATTTTAAAACTAACAACAATTTCTTCTTTTATTTCTGCAAAAATTATATTATTTTAAATAAGGAAACTAAACTTGTGAATAAATCCCCTTTCCTAAATTATAAGTAAGCAGATCACAGAGCTTTTCAAAGTAGTTTTCAAAATGTTGGAAATAAATTGCTTTTTGTATATACATGATAACTATTGAGAGGCTTTTGTGTGATTTGTATATAGCTAGGCTGTAGGACTCTAACAATGAGTGTGACACAGTACTTGCTCCCAAGGGTTTCAGTTTCATAGGAGAGAGAGATATCAAAACATAAAGGAATATGCTGAGTTATTTTATAAAAATATGGTTGGAACACAGCAAAGAAATAACAATATTGAGGATCTCAGGGGTTCAGAAGAGGATACACAGATGGGAGAATACTTCTCATGAGTCTTGAAAGATAAGTAGTGTTCAATCCATCAGGTAGGTGGAAAGGAATATTTTTGTGTGTGTAGATAGGTGAGGAAGAGATAAAGTGGAGAATACCAGTATTCCATGGAGTAGGTTCAGCATGAGGCATCTCTTTCCAGTTGGCCTTCAGTCTGTTTGAAGTAATTTTGTGCATATTCCTATATGAGGTAAGAATTATAGGAAGATTTTAGAACAAAAAAAAATTTATATATATGTATATATCTGGAGGAGATCTAGATTTTAATGGGATCAGGCCATGTAATAACTGAATGAAATTGTCTAAAGTAAAAGGGTAAACAAAGCCTAGAGAGATGATTTCAGTGAAGACATTTAAAGGTGAAATTGATACTTTGAATGAATTTTTTTATATCTCCTAAAAATTGCATTAAATCTGCAATGTACTAAAATTTATGGCCTTAAATGAGTAGTTAAGCTTTTAAATAAAATAGTTTGGGGCTTGAATTCCATGTTGGAAGTTGTGAGCCTGGTTTCCCTCACCAATGTATAGCTATCTTATAGGAGTTTTGCATTCAGTAAAAGGGAAATATGCAGAGTTCTTGACCTGTAAAAAGTACTCAATAAATGAGCCTCTGTTTTGTTTTGTTGTTTAAAACACCCACAGTGTGATCTCCTTTTTCTTTATGTTTTAAGTCCAATAGAGAGTAGAACCATTGCCTTTTTGAAGTGCTTGTCCTAGACATTGCATGGAGCTTCGACAGATGGAAACTCAGTAGCAGTCAGGCAGAACACTTGCCAAATGGTACAGTCATCTGAAGAAGATGGCAGTAATAGAGATCCTCACTGCAGGACCCAGACTGATTGCCATTCACCAATGACTGCAGAAGGTACGTGGCGACTCTGAGTCTACAACAATCCAATAGATATTAGGCAACGTTAGCAAAAGACACTAAGAAAAAAGAAGCTGACCTTCATGTTAGGACACCCTTCTCCTCTCTCCCTCTCCCACTCCCTCTCTCTCTCTTATTCTCTCATAAATAGCATAAGGAATATTGAATGAGAAAAATTCAAATTTACAGAAGAAACATTTCAGGTAGCTTATAAGAAGGGCATTTTCAACTTTTACAGAGATACATGTTAGAATGTTCCAGATAAAAATTTTGGAATGTCTATGACTTTAATATGTAGAAAATGAAAAACAAAACCATTCCTCCTCACAATCTTTTTCTTTTCCTTCTTTCCTTTCCTCTTCCCTCTTTTCCTCTCTCCTTCCCTCTTATATTTCATTCCTTATCTCTTTTTCTGCTGCTTCTTTTTCTCCTCCTACTTCTCCTTTTATTTGTAGACCCCTTTCTTTAAAATAAAAACAAACATTCTCCAAAAGCCCAATATGTACAACAGATGAAAGCAAGGCAGCTCTGTAAGAATCAGGGCAGAAGTCCAAGAGATCACTCATTTAGCAACATCCCTATCCCTGGGACTGTCTGAAAAGGACAACCTTGATACACATTAGAACATGTACCGAAGATTATGAATTTAAAGCAAAATGTGGAATAAATATTTGTTGTTTCATAAATTAACTGCTGAGATAAACAGAATTAAACAGGATGCAAGGTCGCATGTTCTCTGAATTTGTTTCTCTCTTTATGATAATGCTAAACTCTCGTGTCAACTAGTCATCTGCCTACTCCTAAGTGTAGGTGATAACACGAAAGATCAGAGAAGCACATCTGTACATGTTAAGAGGATTTTACAGCTATCTAATGAAAAAAAAACCTGGTCAAGGAAAAGTACAATAATTTAATTGTGATGTTCAATTTAGATATGTGAAAGTTAACTACTGAAGTGCATTTTATGTATTCTTTTACTAGAATAATTCAGAATACTAAACAAAAGCAAACTAGTTTTTGTGGCAAAGAGTTACAACAAACATGCACAAAAAGATACACTACCACATATAATTTCATTGATAGCTCAGATGTATGTGAAAATATAATACAGTATTTAGAGGGAGATTATATAAAAATGTACATATAAATATTTTATATAAATATATAATCTCTTTACATAGAATAATTTAACCAAACTTCCTCACTGTGGCAGTTTCAGGCATTTGTAGACCCCAGAAAATCCTGTTCTTAAAGCTAATCCATTCCTGTGCATGTAAACCTATTGTAGGTGGGACATTTTTCTTAATTTTTTTCAGTTAAGGGCCGTTAATTAGATTATGTGACCCAAGGTGAGTCTTAATCCTCTTACTGGAGTCCTTTATAAATGTTGGTGAAGCTGCAGACACAGAGAGGATGCAGAGACAGAGAGAAGTCTCCAGAAGCTAAAATCAATGAACTCGGAAGAGAGAAAAGCCACAGGTGGAGCAACCCTAAATGGAAGGCAAAGAGACCCGGAGGAGAAGGCAGAGACCAAGACCAGCAGACAACTCCACTGTGCCCGGCTACGTGAGAGGGATCCAGGATCACCAGCAGCTGATCCTCAGGGAGAAAAGTATTGATTTGGACACTTCCACATACTTCAGAACTGTAATCGTATAAGTTAATAAAACCCTATTATAAAAGCCAATTCACGTCTGGTATATTGCTTTGGCAGTACTGAGAAAACTAAAACATTCATGCATACTCTTGCACTGCACTGGACAGTGGAAGTGAGAAGGAAGAGAGGGAAAAGAATCTAAATTTACAAATTAAAGTTATCTTTGTATCTTCTGGTTATAAACAGTCTTATTTGATTTTAAAACCTTTGTTGTAAAAAAAATATATATTCAGTTTTTCCCACTCTGACTGCACTTTCCCAAAATGGAATGTGTATACATAGGGAAGGCGATATCATGAAGCAGGGCATTTTCACTATTCTCTGGATCTTCACTGGCCTCTTTGGGATCACACTTTTTTACCCGATTTCTAGGCATGCAGTTGCACTGCTGCCAAAGGATACAGTTGGCAAACTTATTGTCTGTCCTTGTGACTAGATAAACCTCCTTTGGTGTCTTGACCCCATCTCAGTTCTGCAGATCCTTCTGCATCTCTTGCCCTTGGTTTTGGCAGTACACACCCAGAGAGGGACCTACAGTCCATATGATAATTACCTCTTGCTTTTCTAACTATTCTTTCCAGACTCTTTCTGTTACCCTGCTATGAAAATAGCTCAACTATTTCCATAGTTGGAGAGGACTTCCACTGGTCAAATACGACTGATTAAAATAATTGGTTCAAGTAAATCCTAACTCTAGATTTCAAGGCTCTAATACTGATATTTGAGCAAAGAGCAGGGCTCTAAGCAGGGTGGAGTGTTGCTCTCTGGGATCATCTCACCCAAAGTTATACCCCTTTTCCAGGGGCATCCTGCATCTAAGTACCATGGTTTATGGTTATTCAAAAGCCTGGTCCTCTTGCCTTAAATCAGGACAACTCCAAAGGGCCATACCAGGTCCAGATCTCCCCAAAGGATGCACTGAAAACCTCTATTGCAACTGGATACATATTTGACTTTTCCCTCTGCCCAAACCTACTTCATTCACTTCCTTAGCGGTATCATTCCTTAGTGCAATGCCAAGGAAAGCTGCATGCAAATATCTGTCTCAGAATCTGTTGCCATGAAACCCAATCTAAGACAGTTGGTCCCAGAATAGTTCCAGAAAGCAAATATGAAATGGGGGGCTTTTATGGTTAGATAACTTGCCAGTTGTCTGGCTTTGAGTAACCAATTACCTGTCATAAGGAGTGTTCTGGTAGTCTTAGGAAGTTTGTAGCAGTGCAATTATTAAAACTTTCTCTAATTATATAAGGAATGGACCAGTATATTCAATATTTTACAGATTTGAGAAGTATCAGGAAAGTAGTAATATTATGGATTATAGAATCAAATAGACATTGGTGTGTGCTATCCTTGCACCATGTAAATATAATGGGCTGACTGATTAATTACTAATTTAATGTGAAGTAGGAGAATCAATGGGACTTGTCAATTTACAAAGCTAATCTCAGCATTGCATCAAAGGGCAGAAAAATCTGAGAACTATATGTAGACCTTAAACATGAGGCTAGCAGAACTCTGTGATATTTGGATTTTCAGCCTAATCAAGTCTCTTTCACCAAGATCAGTGTTCTGATTGGGAAGAAATAGAATCCTAGAATTGGAATGAGTTCATTTGGGAATAATAAAATCCCAGATCCTCCTGAACCCTGTTGAAGTGGCTCACTCTTCCCTGGTAAAGATTAGTACTCTTCCAGTTCTTGACACTGATACAGAGTCATCTGCTGTGGAAGGCAACATGTGCTCTCAGGATTTATTCCCATTTTCACTCCTGGCCACTAGACAAATAACCAGCATAACCAGGTTGGGAAAGCATTGGTTCTGCTAGGGAATGAAAGAGACACAACGCCTAAGAGCTACACAATAAGCCAATATGTTTCAGGAGGATCCAAGGAAGCATGTATAAAATTGGCTTTCAGGTTAATGGATCAAGGGGAGTGTATTAGTCAGCCAAAGGGGTGCTGATGCAAAATACCAGAAATTGGTTGGTTTTTATAACAAGTATTTATTTGGGGTAGAGGCTTACAGTTACTGGGCCATAAAGCATAAGTTACTTCCCTCACCAAAGTCCATTGCTACGTGTTGGGGCAAGGCAGTTGCTGACGTTTGCCAGAGTTCAGGCTTCTTGGGTTCCTCTCTTCCTGGGGCTCTGTTTCTGGGCTTAGTTCCTCTGTTTCCTCTACAGGGTCAGCTGTAGACTATAAGGCTCTTTTTGCTCTGCCTCTCTCCACAAGGCCAACTGTGAACTGTCAGGTGAATGGCTCGTCTCTATCCTGGGGCCTTCTCTCTTTCCTCAAGACCAAGCTCCTCCATCTGCTTGCTTTTCTGGGCTCCGGCATCAAAACTCCAATGTCAGAACTGCTACAACTCTGTACTTTGCCATGTCTTTTGTCTTCGATTCACCACCCACCAAGGGATGGGGCTTAATACCCTACTGATGTGGCCCAATCAAATCCTAAATTATAACTTAATCATGCCCAGGTGAACAGGCCAATTTACAAGCATAATACAATATCTATTTTTGGAATTCATAACTATATCAAACTGCCAAACTGCTACAGGGAGCAAAATATAAAGTCAGATATGGGAGAATTTACCTATATGGAACACTCTCCCAGGACACAGAATTTAACATTCTAGTAAAGAACCAGGGGGGATAGAGTGGATTTAGAAATTTGGAAAAGCAATGGCTTCCTATAAATAATTTAGAAATGACAGAGTTAAAGACAGTGGAAGAAAGAGCCAAAAGGCTCAGAGAATTTGACAATATAGAATGGATATACTATGTAACATCAGAAAATCCACTATCAGACTACTTTCTCAGGAAAGACCCGGAGGGCATGCCATTCACCAAAGCATCAAGGAATTTTTCTGGTGAAAGAGGCACCAGAATAGGTAAGAAGTTCATATTATTATTTATTGCAAGACAGAGGTGCTATTTTAAAACAGGCTGCCTAATAACAAGGGGATAGGAACTTGAAAGAATAAAAGCCACATGGCAGCATTTAAACTTCAGAAAAAAGATGAGTGAAGTTATTATAATGAGTGATAAGTCCAGTGTGAAAACCAGAAGGAAAAAGAATCCAGTGGAGAGGTTATTAATACATGGTAATGTTAAGGGCAATAGGCAACAGAGGTACTGTTTAATTTATAAAATCAAAAGAAATCAATGATGGATGATCAGGTAGACAGCAGCAGCCAAGTCAGTAGGAAATCGTGATTCCCAGCTCTAATGGGAAAGATAAACCAAATTTCACACTTGCTTAAGGGAGAAACAGTGTCCCTCAGAGAAGGACACTCTTGCACCACTGTAAGTGTTTATAGTTATCATTGCCCCAGATTTGCCACAAAGAACCTATTGGGAGATCACTGGAGTAAACATACACTGTGGAAGAGGGAATACCAAGACATTGTTAGCACTATTAAACACAGCCTCACCTGACCTTAGTAGCTAAGGACTGACTGCATCCTCATAGCCACCTTTTAAAATGAGGACTTAAATAAGCCAGATTAAAAAAAAGGGAGTCTTGGCCCAGGTCTGGTCAATGAGTATGTCCATTGTGTCCATGGATCCACGTATTGGTGATTTTTCTCACCCCCAAAGGAATAATTGTCCCTTCTTGGTAGTCCTGAGAGACAATTTTCCATGAGTTTCCCACATTTCTGCATGCCTTGAAGGTCGAGATATTGACTTCCTCTGTACTAGGCTTGTTTTATCAAGGATAGATTAGCAAATAGCCTTGGTAGAATGAGACAGTGCCTTCCATCAAAGCAAGGGACAGATTTACTTACCACCTAGTATAATAAAGAAAATGCGGAGCCAGCTGAAGCCCAGTGGATAGGGCTCCGGTTCACCACATGGGAGGCCCCGGGTTTGGTTCCTGGGGACCTTTCCGAGCAGGCAGACCGCCTTGAGAGGGCAAGCTGCTGTGGGTGGGGCAGAGCCGCCACGGGCAGGGCAAAGCCGCCCGCAAACAAAGCAGAGCTGCCCGCGAGCAGGGCAAGCCACCTGCACGGTGAGCTGACTCGGTGCTTCGCCGCAATGGGGGGAGACAAAGCAGACACAGAAGAACGCAAAAATGAACAAGCAGAAAGGGGGAGATATGTAACAACAACAAAGAAAAAAGAAAAAAAAATGCCTTCCTCTGCACAAAACAGAGGTGGGCTTACTGCCCATTATCAAAGACCTGGGTCCCTCAAATTTGATATTCTTCAACTGTGATGCAAACCCACTGTGTGTGTATAGTATTCATCTGGGTCACCCTGTGTCACCACGTGTCACCACTGTGAGATTCGGAGAGCAGGGGAACCAATACAAACATCAAACTCCTGAAAACTCCTGTTGCCTGGAGTACTGGGAGTCATCAAGTGCTTTGTCAGGACCCAGGAGCCTTGCATCTTTTGTAGCAGGCTAACTTGTTAGTTTGAATGTAGTTCAAAAACTCAGACCTTTCACGGTTCTTGACAGGGAGTTGGCAGAAGCTTCACATCAGTTTATTGGCCTACAGGGCAATAGCTACCATGGTGGGGATAGTCAAAAGGAAACCTCTGAAACTGCCCCACTCTGGCACCCAAAAGACAAAATCCAAACTATCATCACATATCTGGAAGTTAATTGCAGAGATTGGCCCCAGGCTGAAAGATGTAGGGCAGCGATATCTATTATATACCTATTAATTTGCCAGCTTGGCCCCTCCAAAAGCCAGATGGACCTAGGGAATGAGACTTTACTACAACAAATTCAACCAAGCTAAGTCCCAATTGCAGGTACTCTGACAGATGTGTGTTTTGCTAGAGAGGATTAACATAGTCTCAGGGACATGGTAAGTTGCAATTAATTTGGAAAATGCATTTTTTCCCCTTGAGCAGCTGACACTGATATGATAGAGCAGTGGAATGGCCTCTTAAAATGTCAGCTGAGGTACAAACTTGAATATGATGCTCTGTGAGGATGGGGCATCATGGCCCAGGATATGGTATATACCATAAATCACCAACAATTATACCATTCTTTCCCCACAGTAGGTAGAAGACATGGGTCTTTAAACCAAGGAGGATAAGTAGCTGTAATTCTGTTCACTATCCCTCCAGTGACACATTAGGAGAACTTGTGCCACCCACCCCAACAACTTTGTCCCAGTGATTTTATAGGTCCTAACTCCCAGAGGGGGACCATTTCCAATGAAGGATACAAAAGTCCCATTGATATTTAAACTATGGCTTCTATCTGGTCATTTAGCGGTTCCATCTGCCCAGTGACCTACTAGTAAAGGAATCAACATCCTGGCAAGGTAACTGACCCTAACATCAGCAAATTGTAGAGCTATTTTTATAAAATGGTGGCAAGTGAGAGTAAGTTTGGCAATCAGTTAATTCACTGAAACTTTTCTAGTTACCTCCTCCTATACTCATGGATAAGTACATGGACAAGAGTGTCAACCACAGACTGAGAAGGTCTCCCCAGAGGGATAAAACTTTGGTTTTACCTACCAGATAAGTGGCTAAGAAAAGCAGAAATACTAGGCCAGGTCAGGAAAATCTAGAAAGAGTATAGAAGAAAGAGAAACCGATGTCATTTATAGCCTTGAAACTAGCTGCAGCCACTAACCTGTATCTTAAATGTTTCTCCAGGAGATGAAACAAAATAGAATGGGGTGAGCTTACTATTAGAAACCAGCAGATCAAAATGGCACAGAGTGGGGCTATAATAGGAGTTGTGGTGCACCCTGCCTTAAGATGAAGGCAGTCAATGCCACACCTGCTGCTTGCATCTGCTGCTGACAACTCATAGCTGAGTCTTTCTCCTGAATGTGCCTTTGGCTGAATCTGCTCGCATTCAATGAGTGGCTGATGATGGGGTGCAAAGACTCAGGTCCCTTGTCTCAATTTAGGAAAACTCAGTCCTTGGGACCATCTGAAGCCTTTGTTGAAATTGCATCACTGTTTAACTTCAACCTCTGTCCACTCCTACTTCCTTCACTTACAGCTCTTCCCAAGTGCACAGTAATAAACATCCTGTGCGAATATTTAACTCAGAATCTTTTTCCAGGGACCCTAGCTTAAAACATCCTCCAACTTAACATCTACTAAAGAATTATATATGAATACTCATGTAGACAGTAAGCATGCCCAGAGGCATGCACTTTATGAAATATTGGTTTCCATATATCTCTTTTATTCCTGAATAAATAAAAAGGAAAAAAAAACAATAGCAAAATGAGATCCATAAAATAATACTACTGAGAGATGGAAATGAAAAGGCATCCTGAAGATTCAGAAGAAGATAATACCAGTGACATTATTTACAATCAACATAGAAGGAATTTTAGAAAGCTGCTCGGCTTATTGCAGGGAGTATGTATTGATTTTTAATTTAAAAGGAAAATCCAATAAAGTATACAAATAAAAGGCCCAAAAATCTTTTTCAGCTTCTATAGGTTGCAAAAATAATATCTTCTATAGAAAACAACAGAACAAAGTTGGTTATATCTAGATAATCTCATCTACTCTCAAAATTTCAATACATACTTATCTGTTGATGAATACCAAATCAGTTTATCTTGCCCACACTTTAACCTGAGCTTCAGACTTCAATACATAACTTTCTACCTTATATCTCCACCTGAATATACAATAGAATGCTCAAAATCAATGCTTAAAACTCTAAATTGGTTATTTCTTCTTCTTTATTATTACCTACCCATCCCCATCCAAAACTACAATCCTCTTGCTGCAAAAGTTTGACTCTTATTTTTACTTTGGACCCTTTCTCATATTTTACACCTAATTATTCTCCAAGTCCAGCCCATTTGCCTTCTTATGGTAACTAAATATCTCTCCTTCCTTCTCTCCCTTATACCAAGGGAACACTATATTCTCTTATCTCTAAACTCCACTACTATAACAGAATTCTTAGTTCCTTGCTTTCTGATTCTTTGTACCCTACTTAATATCATACTTAATCTGATGGTTAATTTCATGCGTCAATTTGGCTAGGTTATGATGTTCCCTTGTTCAGTCAAGCAAACAGTGGCCTGATTGTTACTGTGAGGATATTTCATAGATGAATTTAAATCATCTATGTTGATTGCATCAATGGCTGATTAGAGCTAATTATTTGGTGGCCTTAAAGCAAAAACTGAGGATTTCAGCATTCAGAAAGAAGAATTTCTATTCCTACTTCAGCCAGCCAGCTTCTACTGGGGATTTTAACTTCACCTTTATTGAGTTTCCAACTTATGGCCCACTCTACAGAATTTGGACCGTCTACTCCCTTAGCCGCGAGAGTAAATTCCTATAAAATTTTCTTAATATTTATGTATATATATATATATGTACATGTATGTGTGTGTGTATGTTTATCTTTTCAACCTTTGAATTACGTATCCCTGGAAATCCCTGATTTATAACTAATACACCTACATACCACAAGCATGGGTTATCACCTTGATGAAGATTTTTCAGTGACTCTTCTTTTCCTATAGAATAAAAGCCTCCCTAGTGTTCCATATAAGATCCTTCATTATCTGGTGCCTAACTACTGTTCCATCCCGAAGTCTCATCTCTCCATGAAGGATTATTTACAGTCCATGCTTTCAATCCTAGAACTACTTTTCCATCTGGATTCAACATCAAACACAGGCAGCATTTCCTTTGGGAAGGCATATCTAATTCACTAGACACAAAATCTGTATGCCACTCAGAAATTAGTGTTTGCACCTATTTTTTTGCCTTCATTTTCGCTATCTTTGATGCAGTCCCTACTCCAAGAAACAATGCTATTTATATATGTCTGATGGACTCCATCCTTTCTGAAGAGAAACTATTTAAGTATGGATGAAAATGATGAATTACTTAACATTATTTCAAAGTACGTTTATTAAAAAGAAGGGTGACATTCTAAAAGTCCTGATGTCTTCCTGTTTTAGCCAAGTTATAGTTATTTTCTGATACTTAAAGTAAGTATGTAATCATAGAAAGTTCTCCTGATAATTGATTCAGGTATTTTTTTTTTAATTACATGTGAGAGCAGGTAAAAAAAAATAGAGTCCTGACCCTGGACTGGTTAACAGAGAATACACAGTGTCCAAGGTGCTCCTATTGTGATTTGAAAATTGACATCACCAAACTGAATTTCAAAAAATCAATATATGTCCAATAAATCATGTGACATGGAATATAATATAACCTAAAACTTAAAACACGTTTTGAAGAACATTCCTCCCCCTCCCTTGAGATGGCTCCCTCATCTGTTTGTTGGTTGTTTTTACTCATTGTTTGTCCTCGTTGTCTGCTTATTGTTTTTGCTCGTTGTAGGCTTTTTTTCTTTGGAAGCACAAGGAGCTGAACCCAGGACCTCCCATGTGGGAGGCAGGGGCTCAACTGCTTGAGCCACATCTGCTCCGTGAAGAATAGTTTTCAGAACTCTTTTGTGGCATGCCTCATCTTGTGCTTTGTAAATATTCTGAAATAGTTCTGAGTAAATTCATGCTGGCTGACTGCCATATAAATTTGTACTGGGTTATTTTCCATTACACTTCCAATTTTCCCATCTTCTCAGTAAATATATGTATAATAGAATGTTAAATGTGAAAGATTTTAGCACCAGGATTCAATAAATATGCCATTCTAATATATGATGATACACCTGAAGGTAAACATTTCAAAGAATTTGAAGAACAAGTTTCAAAATTATTGAACCCCTCTCCCAATTGAATAATATAAAGAATGGAGAAAGGGGAGCTTCCAGAGGAGGACTTTGAATAGATTTAGTGAGATTGAGCTACTACTGTGTTAAGGGTACAATTCCTGCACTCTACCACCAAGATAGAAAGATAAGGTTTTGATGAGAAGAAAAAGGACATTTGGATTATGCCCCCTAAAACTTGGAAAACCCAGAGGATTGAGTTTTGTCCCCTCCCAGGAAACCTGAAGTGTATGGACATCATAGGTAAAGGAGCTGATTGGGCAGGATAGAAAAGGTGGTTCTTCACTGGCTCTGGAACATAATAGTACTTCCCTCTGATCAGGGGCCAAAATTTCAGGGATGTTTCTTGTGAATCAAATATGTACCTCATATGAAAGCATCCCTATCTGAGGGCAATGTAAGTTCAGCACAAAAAAAGAAAGCAATAAAACTCCAAATGTAAGTATCTGCATGGAGAGCCAGAAAGTGGGCAAACTGTTAGCTACATGCATGCCCATGTCCAGAAAGAAAGATGCCATCTTCTAAAATTCACATAAGAATTTCTAGTCCATAGTTGCTCTTCCTTCCTAGAATAAACTTCAAAGAACTTCAGGTGAGAGAGGAGGAAATATTTGGCATTCATTTAGCTTAATAATCTTGATTATTTCCTATGGCTTTGTATTCCTAATTATTGAATTCAAATTGTGCTTGAAATATATCTTAGGAATTTCCATTTTTAAGAATAACTAGAAGTCCTGAAACATGATTAAAATTTAATCTAATAAAAAAAACTTTTGCTTCCCTGAATAAATTTTAAGGAGGCAGTAGGAGGCTAAAATAAAGTTATGCTCATATTATTGCCTTTGAGTCATGTCTATTGAACATATCAATTAAAACTATGATTATTTTTCTTGGCTCTTTTCTCTAACTTGAATCTCCCCAAATCTTATGGATCCAACCAACCAGAAGTTTACATGATTTAATTTCCTTCATATTCAAAATAAAATAAAATAATCATATTTTTGAAACTTTTATTCCTGTTTATCAACTGCCTCAAATCCCTTCTTGTCTTCAAAGCCATGATTCTCCAAAGAGGCAGCTACATTCAGTACTTCCATTTCCTTGCCTCCTGTATACAATTCTCTTCAACATCAGTCCTGTAAATATCTAACTGGCTATTTGAAATTTCCATTTTAATACTTAAGAAACCACTTATTCTCAATATTTCATATCTGAATTACTCCTCTGACCATTCAAACCTGCCACACATTTTAGAGATGGCAACTCCATTTTTCCAGTTCTTCAGGCCAAAAACCTTGATGCCATCCTTGACCCTGTCTTTTTCTCACTCCATGTCTATCTAATGCATTTGCAAATTCTGCTCTCTCTACCTTTAAAGTACTTCTAGAATTCTCTCTCTTCTCACCAATTCCATTGTTAACACTCAGGTATAAGACGTCATTGAGTCTTGGCTAGATTAACTCAGTAGTCTTCTAATGCAGGGATGGCACATATTTTCTCTAAGAGCCAGGTAGTAATTATTTCATCTTTGTGGGACAAGAGGCAAAAAAAGGATATTATAAAATGTTCTGAATTGAATTGTGTACCTTGTTTTAATTTCCCAGCCTGCTTAAAGCAGATACCACAAAATAGGTTGGCTTAAACAATGGGAATGTATTAGCTACAATTTGCAGCCAAGAAAATGTCCAAATCAAAGCATCATAAAGGAGTTGCTTTCTTCATGAATACCTGCTTCCAGCAATCCTTGGCTCCTCTGCCACATGGCAAGGCACATGGAGGTATCTGCTAGTCTCTGCTTTTTCCTCAGTGTTCCCTTGTTTTCAGCTTCTTGCTTCTGTGGCTCTCTCACTCTCGCTCTCATGCTCTCTCTCCATTCCATTTTAAAAAGACTCCAGGAAGAGGATTAAGACCCTTCCTCACTGATCTGTGTGATATTACAATGATGGATATAGACATTATTACACATTTTGTCAAAACCTATAAAATTGTGCGGTGCAAAGTGTAAACCATAATGTAAACTATAGACCATGGTTAGTAGCAAATCTTCAACATATGTTCATCAATTGTAACATGTACCACACTAATGAAAGATGTTGTTAATGTGGGAAGAGTGGGGGGGGGCGTAATGGTTTGACAGTTTTATCTAATTATGAATTCCAAAAATATAAATTGAATCATGCTTGTAAACTGATCTGTTCATCTGGGCATGTTTGGGTTATGATTAGGTCATTGACTGGGCTGCGTCAGTAGGGCACTGAACCCCACCACTCGGTAGGTGTGGTGTCAAGTATAAAGGGCAAGGCCAAAGACAGAGGGAGCAGATTTGAGAAGCAGAATTTTGAGATGCAGTTCTGATGTTGGAGATGGCCATTCACCTGATAGTCTACAGCTGACCTATGGAAGAAGCGCTAAGCCCAGAGAGAAACGCAGCCCTGGCAGGAGAGGAGCCCAAAGGCCTGAGTCCGTGCAGATGTAGGCAGCTGTCTTGCTCCAAAACATGGACTTTGGTGAGGGAAGAAACTTATGCTTTGTAGTCTGGTAACTGTAAGCTTCTACCCCAAATAAATATCCTTTATAAAGGCCAACCAATTATTGGTATATTTTGCAAAGGCCCCTCTTTGGCTGACTAATACAGGGGGTATATGGGAATTCCCTATATTTCCCATGTAACGTTTATGTAATATAAACTTCTTTAAAAATAAATTAAGGGGCCAGCTCGATAGCCCAGTGGATAGGGCGCCGGCATACCACATGGGAGGCCCTGGGTTCGATTCCCGGGGACCTCTCCTAGCGGGCAGACCGCCTTGAGAATGGCAAGCCGCCAAGGGCGGGCCGGAGCCGCCGTGGGCAGGGCAAGAAGCTGCCACGGACATGGCAAGAGCCACCATGGGCAGGGCAGGTCGCCCACGGATGGAGCGCAGTCAGCCACCCGCGAACTGAAAAGCCGGCCGTGAACGGACACAAGGACCGCCCACAAGCGGGGAAAGCCGCGCCTGCGCAGTGACCAGTCTCGGCGCGTCGCCGCAGCGGGGAGAAGGGGAGATATGTAATAAAATAAATAAATCTAAAAAAAAATCAAAATAAAAATAAAAATAAATTAATAAAAAGATCTTTCCTGAAGTAGGCACATCAAAAGGGTTCACATGCACAGGAATGGTTTAACTTTAAGAACACGTTTCTATGGTGGTACAAACAGCTCTGAACTACCACAGCCTGCCCACAATATGCTCAAATCCTAACCCTGGTCCTGTAAGTTTGACTCTATTTTCAAATAGTATCTTTGAAGATGTTATTAGTTAAGATGAGGCCAGACTGAATTAGAGACAACCCTTATCCAATAGCATCCGTGGAATGCTTTAGCATCCTTTTAAGATGAGGAAACTTGGAAACAGACAAGAGAGAGAGACAAGCAGATATTGAGTTATGCCACAGGCCAAAGAAATGCCATGGACTGCCAGAACCTTATGGACTTCAGAGGAAACTGGCCCTGTTGACACCTTGATTTCAGATGTTAACTTACTGAACTGTGAGAAAACAAATTTCTGTTGTTGTAAACCACCCAGTTTGTGGTACTTTGTAAGCACCCCTGTAAAACTATGTGTGGATACTTATACAAGAGAAAACAAATATTTAATGATGAAATTCAAAATATAATAATACTATTGAATGAAAGTATATCTTATTTTATTATGCTTCACTTTATTGCAACTTACAGCTATTGCGTTTTTTACAGTTTGGACGTTTGTGGCAACCCTGCATCAAGCAAGTCTGTTGGTGCCATTTTTCCAACAGCATGTGCTCACTTTCTGACTCTATGTCATATTTTAATTAAGGTATGTACCTTGTTTCTTTTAGATATAATGCTATTGCACACTTGATAGGCAATAGAATAGTGTAAGCATAATTTTTATATGTACTGGGAAACCAAAAAAACTGTGTGAGTTCTTTATTGTGATATTTGTTTTATTGTGGTGGTCTGGAACCAAATCCATAGTATCTCAGAAGTATGTCTGTACAATTTTTTTGTGATACATGTTTAATAATGAGAAGATTGGAATTCTTCTTTGGTCTAGAGTTTAACAATGTTAGTATTTCCTGTCTATTACCAAATAATTGCCAACATCACCTATCAAAAATATTCTTAGCTAACAGACTTACTAAAAGAGGCAATTTTGAACTGTCAGTTATAGATGAGTGTTCTAGCTTCTACCCTTCTACTTCTAAAGTCTTTTCACAAGAGCACAGCTAGAGCAGGGGTTCTTAACCTTTTTTGTTCCACAGACCCCTTTGCCAGTCAGGTGAAAACCACAGACCCCTTACTAAGTCCACAGTGCACTGTGTGTTATTTAATAAATAAGTCACACCCGCACCAACATGTCCCCACAAGAATGTTTTGTCTTGTTTTGTTTTAATTTCAATTCAAGCTCACAGACACCTGGTTAATAACCCCTGAGATAGAGTAATTTAAGAATTTAAATCAGATCATGGCACACCACTGTGCAAAACACCCTACCAACTCCCTTTACACTTAGAGTAAAAGCAAAAGATTGACAATGGCCTGAAAGGCCGTAAATGATTTAGTTTCCTCATCTCCTACTACCCTTTTATCGCTCATTCCTTCCAGCCACAATGGCCTCTTTGTTCTTTCTAGAATACACTAGATATTCTCCCATCTTCGGGTCTTCACACTGGCTCTTCGCACTTGCTGTAACTCTTTCCCTAATTATACAGATGGCTAACTCTGCCTCCTTCAAGTCCCTGCTCAAATCCCCCCTTCTTAATGAAGCCTATCTTGGCCAGGTCTTCAAAACAGCAGCCCAGCGCCTCTCACCCCAGCACTCCTGGTCCTGCTTACCCAGAGTAGCTTTTTTTTCCCCATTGATCTTATCACCTTCTAACATACTCAATAATTAATTCATTTAATATGTTTAGTTTTTATTGTCTACCTTCATGAGGAGACAGAAACTCTTGCATTAGTTTTGTTCTCTGATGTTTCCCAGTGAAGAAAAATCCCTGGGACATGGCAGTTGTTCAATAAATAATTGTTGAATGATAAAATGAATCTTTCATACTATTTCAAGCAGTCTTCTTTCTAAAGCACCAAAACTACTCTCATTGAAACCATCATTTATTTCCCAGGGATGCACTTTATTCCTTTTCTTATTAAACCAATCTTTCTGAAATGCTCTTTCCTTGGCTTCATAAACTTCTTACTATTCTGTTTAATTGTTATCATAGTTTGTCTTTGTTGTTGTTGTTGTTGCTTTCCAATAGTCTCTGAGCATAGTCCTCCCAGGCTTAAACATTTTATTGTTTCTAAATGTTGGGAGGTTGGACTGGGAAAATAACTCCACCCACCTTATCATGGACCCTGATTCATCTGCCTACTAATTTGTTAACCTTCTCTCATGTTATTCTTTCTTCATCACCATGGGCTAGTCATAATATTAGACATTGGCCATTGAATCCTAAATATTCTCCATCCTGAACGACAGCTCCTCAACTTGACAGACTAGTGTCCCTAAGTTGGCTACTAGCCAAACCTTCAACAAGTCATTTCCCTTTTAAATGAGACTGACTGCTTCTAAGTGATTATGTATTTCATAATATAGGATGTCTTGTGGTTTTGTTTCATAAAGGCTTCAAATGAGTAAACAAAGGCCAGACTATCCCTGAATTCTTATTTTCCTCCATAATGATGAAGTACCATAGTCATGGCACAGGCCAACACTCCACCTTTCAGCTGTACCTCTTCCCAATCATCCACAACTCAAAGTATGCATAATCATGATTCTACTTCATACCAGGGAGCAGCACTGCTTTGGGGGATTATTATTGTTATTTGGTGATTTAGTTTGCAGTCTCATCCTAATCCTATCCTAAGTTTATTTATGTCATTCTATGATAGCCTGGGTTTCCCATTAGAAAAGTACTCAAGATAAAGACTCATATGTGAAGGGTATATCTGGAAATGTTATCTCAGAGAGTAGGAGTGGAGCAGGGCAAAGATGGAAAAAGGGGAGTTATTTATTCATCAGCTCACCTTTCCCACCAACCGATGTTTCCTACTGTACCTTAAGTCCCTTGTGCTTTTGAGTTGTGCATATATGAGTGACAAGTGTTTTTCTGCACCTGAGATGACAGAAAGACTAGCAAGATGTGGCTCTCATGGGCAAAAGCAAGATGCAATTATGTTGCACTTACACAAAAGCTGCTGTTTAAAATCTGTGTGGAACTAGATATTACAACAGTGGCTGGAAGAAGGATGATGCATAGAAGATATGAAATGGTATTCTAAAGACAAACACTTCACTTTTTATTTTATAATCCCTATCAAATAATTATGTTTTTTTCCCTCTCAATTGACCTATTTCTATGAAACTAAAGTCTGCCTGTTCACTGCTATTATGTTCTATCACCTAGAAGTAAGTATGCTACAAAAATACTTTTGCAAGAAAAATTGAATAGGAAACAACAATATCATCTTTACTTTAAAAATCTTTGCTACGGACTGTTTAAAAATATTTTTACCATTATATAAAAATGTAATTTAACTTCAAAAACCTGCCTAACTCAAATCTTAATAATGTTAATTAACTATCCGCTGAAATAATTAAAATGGTAAATTCTAAAGAAAATGACATATATTTTTACAAGGTGAAGGTGCATAGTAATTTAGTTAAATTTAAAGTCTTTGTAAGCTTGATGAAATATGAATACCTTATGAATATGCATTTATATCACTGACTTTTTTTAATTTAAAAAGCTAATATTATCTCTGTGGAATCTGATAGGTAGTACTGATTAATAATATATCTAGTCTTCCTTGATTTTCCAGAATTTCTCTGAGGAAAGTAAACTCTGGCCTTTTAAGATATACTGAATATCTTTCAGGTCTAAAAGGCATCTTAAAAATTCACTTTTGAACAATTTTATTCATATCTTTATTAGGGATGAGAACATGTAATTTAACATCATCACTTTACATGCAGGATATTATGGCCATTTGTACTCTTGGTACAAGGCTTTATAAAATGGGATTTTGTTATGTCAACCTGGTATATGACTTCTTCACTTTCACTGAATATCAAAAGATTTACTATACCAGTTGTCTGCTATCTCCCCACAAAATGAACATTCTGCATTCTTCTGTGCAATGTTATCAATATTTAACTAAAATTAACAGGATACTTGAAAACCAAGTGAACCAAGTCTTATTATCATGATATCGAAGGCTTTTTTTCATGACCTACCCACCATATAACCAATGATCTATACAACCGTAATGTATTTGGGTCATTCAAACACATGGGGATGAATTTTAGGCTTTCATGGCTAGAAATATTGCTTTAACATAGAGGGTTTGAACCAGAAAAGAAGTTAATTGTATTTGAAAATTGTTTGAGAATTATATACTCCTGTGGCCTTGTGGATTGACACATTAAGGCATTATTTCCACAGAGATCAGTACCACAAAATTCTCTAAAGATCGCCTTGAGTAACAAATTCAGAATGATCTGAAAGTAAAGCAGTTAACTTTGTGTCAGTTTAACATTCCTTGAAGAAGAGCTTCTGTGCAACACTGCCTCCTTTGTAAGCACAGTTTTCCAGGGGCAGGAAGACAGTGCAAGGTTCATATCCTGTGGACTACATTTTAGAAAGAAAAAAATGGACCTACAAAAATGACAAGTCTAATTGGGCAACTGAAGAATGATAGCTGGATACCTACAAAAAGATTTGCAATTTATAGCAGGCTTCAGAAGCCCTCCTCATTTATTTTTTAACAATCTATTTCTTTAGTCAGTCAGTCATGCAAATTTTTCCCTCATGTGTTTATTATTTCATTAAAAAAACAAAAAGGAATACAGCTGATTTAAGACAGACAAGGCCCCTGCACTCTTGAAGCTTTCTCCTGTTCCTGCCCCATTCTGGGATATCAGCTGTGTAACATTGCTTTGATATGTGTTTCTAGCTCTTCATTTAAAAAAATATCTAGACTTCCCATTGGTGTCTTAGATTTTGATTTACTCTGTATTCCTGGCTCAATTTGCCATTACAGCTTCATTAACTCCTTTGCTTTCAGTTGAGCAAAATAAACTCATCACTCTATTGGTAGTTCCTGCCACACATGTATACCAGTCATAGTTTGCCTTTCCCCAACCACTTTGGCTTTCTAGCATCAAATATTGAGTACTGACAGATGTCAGACAGTATAGTTTTTATTCATCCTACCTATAAGTCAATTTTATTTTATTTTATTTTATTTTTTAAAGATTTATTTATTTTATTACATATCTCTCCTTCCCCCC
>PVKH010004679.1:0-22835 GCA_004027955.1 Chaetophractus vellerosus | reverse complement strand
CCCCCCTGAATTTCATTTTAATATTATTTTTACTGGAGAAGTTGTCGGTTGACAGAAATACCATGCAGAAAATACTGAGTCCCTATATTCCCCCCATTATAAACACTTTGCATTGGCGTGGTGCCTTTGTTACAATTGACAAAAGAATATTATAACTGTATTATTAGCTTTAGTTCATAGTTTACATTAGAGTGTATTATTATTTTCACATATACCACCCTTTTATTAACACCTTGCATTAGTGTGGTACATTTGCTATAACTCATGAAAGAACATTTTGATAATTGTATCATCGTTTAAAAGAGGGTTCGCTGTCTTGTACAGTCCTCTTGATTTTTCTTCTGATAACATATATATGACCTAAAATTTCCCTTTTTAACCACATTCACACGTATAATTCGGTGCTATTAATTACATTCACAATGTTGTGCTACCATCACCACCATCCATTTCTAAAACTTTACAATCAACCTGAATAGAAATCTTTATGACTTAAGCATTAACTCCCCATTCTCTACCCCGAGTCCAGGCCCTGGTAACTTATATTCTAGAATCTGACTCTATTGGTTTGCTTATTCTAATTTTTTCATATCAGTGAGATCATATAATCACTTTGTGTCTGGTTTATTTCACTCAACATGATGTCTGCATCCATGTTGTCTTATGAATCAGAACTTCATTCTTTTTATTTTTATTTTTCCAGGGTAACAGGGCCAGGAATTGAACCCCAGGCCTCATGTGTAAGAAACCGGTGCTCAACCACTAAGCCACATCAGCTCCCCTGAGTTAGTTTTCTCGTTTGTTTGCTTGTTGTTTGGGAAATTTTTTTATTTTAGGAGGCACTGGGGACTGAACCCAGGACCTCCCATGTGGGAAACAGGTGCTCAACTGCTTAAGCCACATCTGCTCCCCTCATTCCTTTTTAATGCTGAATAATATTTCTTTGTATGTATATACTATGTTTTGTTTAGCCATTCATCAGTTGACGGGCACTTGGGTTGCGTCCATCTTTTGGTAATTATGAATAATGCCACTATGTGCAACGTTTGAGTCCTTGCTTTCAATTATCTTGGGTATAAACTTAGTAGTGGGATTGCTGGTTCATGTAGTAATTGTATACTCAGCTTTCAGAGGAACTGTCAAACTCTTTTCCACAGTGGCTGCACCATTTTAACATTCCCACTAGCAACTGAGTAAGTGTTCCTATTTCTCCACAAACTCTCCAACACTTGTAATTCTTTTGTTAATAGTAGGCATTCTAGTGGGTGTGAAATGGTATCTCACTGTGGTTTTGATATGCATTTCCCTAATAACTAATGATGTCAAGTTACCTGAAAAATGACCGCATAAATGGTACAAAACAACAATCATTCTACTATGCTCAGAGATTCTGTGGGTCAGGTGTTAGGGCCCAACAGGGATTATTTATACAGAGCACCAGCTGGAAAAACTCAGATGACTGAGACTGGAACCACTGGAGGCTGGGCTTAGCTGAGTCATATATGTAGCTCCTCCGTGAGCTTGGGTTTCCTTACATTATGGCCGCCTCAGAGTGCTAAGAACTCTTGCATGGTTGTCCAGGGCTCCAAGCATGAATGTTCTAGCAAAAAAGGAGAGTCATATGGTCTGTCATAAGCTAGCTTTGGAAGTCATGTAGTGTCACAATCACAACCACTTCCATTATAATTCATTACAGGGACTGGACAATTTTCTCTTAAAAGGCCAGACTTGACCTATCTTAGGTGTTGCAAGAGGAGAAGCAAAATCTAGGTTATTATGTTGGTTCATATTTAACTATTTAAAATGTAACTCTCTAAAAATATAAAGAGACATTGTTAGCTCACAGGCCATTTTAAAATTTAAATAAAAGGAGGACTGGCCAGATTTTGCCCCCAAGCCATAATTTGTCAACCTCTGATCAATAAATTGGTCGAAGACTCATAAAGAGGGGTCATAAAGCCTGCCCTTTGCTGAAGAGTACCAAAGAATTTGCAGCCATGTTTTAAAACCACCACAACAACCCTCTTCATTAGTAATTTTTATAGGTGCAGTTTTAGTAGAATAATGTTAAAGGACAATTGCAGTGATTGAAGACCTTTAAAGTGGGGGGTGATAGTTTGAGAAACTTCAATGATTCTGGCAAGAAAGGAAAGAGCCATCAAGAGCACAGGAATATATTGCTTCTCTTTCTTCCCTCTCTTTCTCCTCTTCTCCATTTTTTCTCCTTCCTCTTCATATGGGGGCAGTTAATTTGTGAGAAGAAGCTCAAGGTTGAGTAATGGCTTAGACCCCAGAACAAGTGTTGAAACTCAGATCTCTAGAGGGCCGTACAGGTAACATGAGTGAATGAAGCCTGCCACCGTAGGAAAATATTCTTTACTTACACGTTTTCCAAAGAAAACCGTTCTCTCCTATTTTTCTTAAAATGTACTGTGTACTCCACCTCACTCCCATTTTTTGATAAAAATAAGGACATGAGCATAAGAAATATTTTATTTTGCTCTTAATTCTATTGAAATAAAATAAAATCCATAAATGCAATGATAAATGGCTTCTGGCACTCAGCTTCACTTTGGGGACCAGTAGGGCACAGAGGGGAATGGGGAAAATATGAGAATAGATGGGTCCTGGCTCAGGGGGACAGTGACAACCCAGCTTCAGCTGATTATTGCGCTTGTCCCAATATTGGGAAACCTTGCAGTTTTTCAAAAGTAGCCGTAAATCTGTAGGCTGGTATAAAATCTCCTGTTTTTCAAAGGTTGGCTATTGAACTCTGGTCAACTTTGCAAGGTCAAATGAAAGCTATCTAAACTCTCTCCGAGAAGACACGAATTTTGTTGTGGTGCAGATTGGGCTCCTTGGGAAGCACTCTGAGATGGAGATAAGCATGTTAGAATTTTATTAGGAAGAGCTCGTTGGATCAACACCAGTGGAAAGGAGGGGAAAGAAGCAGTAGGCCGGCGGAGAGGTTGAACTGTGATGTAGCCTCAACAGAAACCTGGAGTCAACACGATGGTGAGATGTGAAGATGGGCTGACCCTTCAGAGCTGTCCCAAGTTGGGGTGAGAGAACCCAGTCTTACACCCCCACAATGATCCTTGGATTCATGCTGCCCCAGGAAAAGGGTGAGTCCTTGAGTGGCATAGCTCTCTGCTACTAAAACAATCCCCAAAGGGGCTGAGAGCCTCCAGCCAGCCACCTGCAAGCAGCATCCCCAGTAGCTGGGGAAATAAGCCTGTTACTCCTGGATCACAGCATCTACTACCTGTAGAGCTCAGAGGGGACCTGGGAACATGGAGGGTCATCTTCTACTCTGGAGTCAAGAGGGAGAGGGTTGCATTTAGTTAGAAACCCAGATTACTTAGGAAAGGGCCAGTGTGATAGATATGGGGGTTCTTGATGATCTTTAGAGTCTTGTTGAAACAGGATGCAAATTTCCTCCTGACAATGGTGCCTTTGAATGCGTGGAGACCTGAAGGTAAGTTTGGCATTGCCGCTCTGGGGAGCATAGGTGAAGCTATCAGGCACACAGAATCTTGACGACTCCCTAAACTAACCCATTCATGTTATAAATGAGGACTTTTGGGCTCAGAGACGTTGGATAATTTATCTAATATCACATATGGCTAGCCCCTGGTAGGTGGAGGAGCAGGCTTGGGAGCCCTCACTCAATCTCGAGCACTCTCTCTGCAAAATTATGCTGCCTCCACTCTGGCCCACCCACCATTTCAGTCTTGCAATCTGGAAGCCTAGATTTTTTTTTTTTTAAGATTTTATTTATTTATTTATTTATTACATATCCCCCCCCTTTCTTGGTGTTCTTGCTGTGTTCATCTTTTGCATTCTTCTGTGTCTGCTTGTCTCCCCCCGCTGCGGCGACCCGCCAAGTCAGCTCACCGCACAGTGGCCTGCCTGCTCGCGGCGGCTTGCCCTGCTCGCGGGGGCTTGCCCTGCCTGCGGCGGCTTTCCCTGCCCATGGCGGCTTGCCTTCTCAAGGCGGTCTGCCCGCTCGAGGAGGCCCCGGGAACCAAACCCAGGGCCTCCTATGTGGTAAACCAGCGCCCTACCAATTGGGCTACAGCCGGCCCCGGAAGCCTAGATTTATAATACAAGTTGCAACTGTGACACAGATACTGATGAGCCGTACATTGTACATCCCCTAATGAGTATGAACCAATTAAAGTATTATGCTGAAATAATGTATGGTCTATGTCAAGGCAAAGATGAGAAATTCGATTTGCATAGAGCACTATTGATTAGCACAACATATCATTGCTCTGAAAAGCCATCCAGGACGGCGTTCAACGAATTCTGAGATGAGAGGGAGTTGGGGAGACAAATAGTGCATCGAACATCTTTATTTGTGAGCCAACTAGAACGTCTCGCCAACCCCAGCTGCCTCTGTCACCCCTCCTTGCTCCCCCAGCACTCCAACACTGACACATCTAAATATGAAGAAGAAAAATGTCTCCGGCAGGCTGTTATTTTGCTGCCTGAATTGTGTCAGGGAAGTGTAAATATAATCACATTTTATCCGCCAATCTGAAATGGATTTCAGAGGAAGGGATCACAATGTTAGGAGAAATCTTTTTCATTGTAGCATGCCTTGATTGAAAATAACTCCCTTGTTACCATCAGTAATGTGTTCAAGGGAAGAAAAAGCAGTGCAGTTCATGACAGAATTACTAGGCAATTCAATCAAAACCCTGTGGCCCGCTTCAGGTTAGAGGGGAGACAGGTAAGTCCAAGATTTGCCTCAACAGCATGCAGCTTGTTCTGAAAATCTTCATTTAAGCATCTGCATTTTCAGTGGTTATACTGAAAACCATTGTAGAGACTCTGGTCTCTCCTAAAGCAGCACTTAGTCTCTTGGCTGCCCATTCCTATCCCTTTTCTTGAGAGCCCTTTAATTCTAGAGCAGGAGGATCAGACCCCTCTTGTTGTCTGCCTGGAGTCCTAACCACACTGCATGTATAACCTAATCTTTAATTACTTTGGTCTGACATTTTTATTAAATGAAAACATATACCATCGCCGAGCAGATCTTCTTTTCAATATGTGACAACAGTTCGATCCCAAAAGAGGGGCACCTGATGCCTAACTGGTCTGTGCAGACTTATTGTGGGTATATATAGGATGCCCGTTCAGCTTTTTGAAACATTTTAAATTGGTCATAAACGTGTAAACAGACTTTCACTCCTCTGCTGCTGTCGTCCTTAGAGTATCTAAGCTGACCCGCGGGGAATCATCCCCTTTAAGGATGGTGAAATGCATGAAGAGCCATTCGGGGTGTCTGCCCAGGAGATCAAGCAGTCTGTTCCAAACCCCTCACTGTTGTCACAGCACTTGTAATGTTGCCTGAATTAAAAGCAGGCGAAAGCAACAAAGATCAAGTTAGGTGTCTGCCAATAATGTGACTTGACATTTTAAGCTGGTCTCCTATTACTTTTGCTCTTTTCACCAAGAAATATCCCCATGACACCTCCTCAAAATTGTCAAGGCACAAATATAGCTCTAACCACCCCCCCACACCCCCCGCCGCCCCCAGCTCGGGCATTAGAAGAGAAGAAAAACCAGAAATATTCAGTACATAGTTACATTCTTGGGTAAAATTACTTATCTAAATTTAGAACTAGGCCAGGCTTTGAGGCTTGCCCTGCATTTGAGGTCTAACACATGAAAGACCTTGTGTTGGGGAATTTTTCAGGCTTACTTGGAAGGGGCCATTTAACCCAATTTGATCTCCAGTGAATGCATCAGGGGCTGGTTCTGTGCCGGGCGGGGAGAACCATGCTGCCCGCCCTGTGGTTTCTCTGCACTTTGAGAAAGGTTCTTTTTGATGTCAGTGGGAGCTCTATTTCCAAAAAGAGGCAACGACACAGGGACCTGCACAGAGAAATGGAGCACCAGGGCCTGCGTTTCAGAAAATTTCTCCCCTGTTTCGTCAGCCAATAATACCCACTGCGCCGAGATAAGTTGCAAAAGCGTTGATTAGAGAGTGGGGGGTGGGGGTTGGTGCTGGGGCATTTCCTTAGGATGAGAGAATTAGGATTTGGTTACACAGCGTATATATTTGAAGGCAAAACCGCTTACTGCAGTGAACAAATAGTAGAGTCATCACTTGAGGCCACGTTGATTCTTCTATTGTCTCAGCTACTACTGTAGTGAAGAAAAAACATCATTTCCTAAAAGCACACAAAGTCATTTGTGTCCATCAGCAGAAGAGACTGAATTTGAATTTCAAACATATTATCTTTCACCCTGAGCCATACTCTCAGTCAGCACAGCCTTTTTTCCACAAATACTCATAATCAAGGCCCTAGGTAGTACTTAAATTAACAAATGATTATCCTTCTCAATGTCACTAAGCAGAACTCCAGTATTTTCGTGCTTCTCTCTGCTGTAGCAAGGTATAGCACTTAGCTTTTTCTCTATAACAAACCAGCTCCAAACTGGTGGCTTAAAACCACACCACTTATCAGTGGGATGGACCTGATCTTGTGTTTGTGGTCAGTTGGCAATCGATGGTTTTCCGCTGGCTATTAGCTAGGGGGACTGGGTAACTGGGCCACACATGCTCAACCAACTAGCTAGCCCAGGCTGGCTCACAGATGACGGTTGCAGGGTTCCCAAGAACAGCAAGGGAGGAAGCTGCCGTTGCTTTTGAGGTCTACGATCAGAATTTGAACAATGTCATTTCCATTATATTCTAAGCAAGCCATACGGCAAGCCCAGACTGAGGCTTGGGAAATAGACTCTGCCCTTTGAGGGGAGATGCTGTAAAATACTGTGGCCATTTTTGCCATCTACCATACAAGGTTGGCTGAGGCTAATGTTTTAATACTGTATAGTTTAGCAGAGAGCAGAAAGCAGCTTATGATCAAGGACCAAATCAAACCAGTTTCTCTTCCTGGTTGCAGAAAAAAGGGATTGAGTAACTGAATGTTGCTGAATGAAAGGGAGTATAGAGTTAAAACATATTTATCTTTCAATAGTGACTTAGAACTAGGAGAATAAACACTGAAAATGCCATGAATCAGGATAATCTCATTTACTCATATTAAGATACGAGGGGTCCCTCGGGGGGGGTCCGTCTTTCTACCTCTCAACCTTCCTCCACATGGCAGAGATCATTTTAGGACTCCATCATCTAGAAATATCTTGATACAAAACCCTTTCTTGCCTTATAGATTAGGTTTGAAGCTCTCTTTCCTTCTTGATGATGGTAAGGACATGTCCTTTTTCTGAGGCCAGACTGGCTCACCTCCTGTGTAAGGGTTCGATGGGAAAATCGTGTGGGAAACCAAAGCATTAGCCTCTACAAGAGTGACTCGTGTATAACAAAAGGGACAGCTCTCTCCTTGTATGTGCTTTTCAGAAAAGTGCCTCCTTGTGTCCCTCTCTGGAGTAGGGTTTATGACCAGGTTGAAGAGATCCTAGAGGGCAATTACTAAAGTTTTCCTTCAGCGCCCCCAGCTTCCTCCTTCTGCATCCATTTCCCCTCTAGTCACCTCACCCTGAACTGCTTTTGAGAATCCCTGTGTATCTGCTCTCTCCTGAGCTTCCAGCTTCCAGCCAGACAACATACCAGCCATTTATACTTTAATGAGTTCAGCTAACTGTGCCAGCTTTCCATAGAATTTGCATATTTGCGTGTTACACCTACTCTCTAATATGAAATGTCAGGCTTTATTGCCCACTAAATAAAAGTACAGAATCACTTTAGATATTGCAAAGCACCTACAAAAGATGCAAATTAGTTTGGGATTGAAAATAAACATTCCCTTTAAAAAATAGTGGGACAGCAGAGAGCAAGGGTCCACCTGGGATGGGGACCTTTCCTGATGATTCTTCAAATCAAACCTTCTGGTCAATGTGTCACTCGCCTGCGAAGGAGGTCCCAGGAGAGGCTTGTAACCTTCTGACTTGCCTCCCGGTACGACCCCAAGTGTCCCCTTCCTTAGATTCTTCCGTCCAGACCCTCACCAGGAGTCCTACAACATCACTCCATTGGATGTTTGGCTGTGGTTCTGGGCTCTTCCCTGAACCCAGGGTGTCCCTGCAAGTTTCCAGTCACCTCCACTGCCTGTCCAGGCATGACTGGATTCGTCAGTGATGTGGAAAGAAGCAGAAGCTATTGCTGAGACTGGAGGAAGCCAGAGCCTCAACAGCCTCTCTCAGGGCAGAGTGAAGTGACCATCTCTGCTTCTGCTAAGGATCTCTGAGAAGTCCCTGCTGAGGAGCAGAGAGAGAAAATAGGAAGCAGATATGATGAAGACTCACTCAACAAACAGAGCCAACCCACAAACTTGCAGATACTGCTTTCCTTACAGTGTCTCCACTGCCCCCGTAATTGCTATGCCTTCTCCATGTACACCCTTCCTCTATGTTCATTAGAGAAAGGAGGGCTGAAGAAATGAGAGAAAAGCACACACACATAAAATCTATCGAGCCATTCTTGAATCATTTTTCCTCACTGCATCCTCTGGGAAGAGTAGGAATGAATGACCCTGGAGATGAGAAAACAGGTTCAGGGGGAGCTGAGAGACCCAAAGTAACTCTTAGTCTGCCTGACTCCAAAGCCCAGTCATTACGCAATTTGCCAACTTGAACAAACCCCTGAGAGTTTAGAAAAATGATTTTCCTATGACAAAAAAATTAGAACTGGAGAGATTGTTGGAGCTATCCAGTTCAAAGACCTTGGTTTTAAAAGTTAAGAAACTATCCTGATTGGTAAGTTGCTGTATTAGTTTCCTGCTGCTGCTGTAGCAAATTAAAGCTACAGAAACTTAGCAGCTTAAAACAAAAGAAATTTACTGTCTTAAAGTTCTGGAGGTCAGAAGCCCAAAATGGCTCACACTGAGCTAAACATCAAGACGTCGATAGAGCTGTGCTGCTTTCTGGAGACCCTAAAGGAGATTTCTTCGAAGCCATCCTTAGAGAACAAGGCTACCTTGTTATATCAACATGGCTAAATATACCCTTGATTCTGAATTTCAAAAGGCCTGGACATTTATGAACCAAGACTCTTTATTGTTCCTCTGAAATAACTACTTGACCCAAAATGTTAATATAGCTAAAGGGAAGATTTCATTGAAAATTGGAGGATATGTCATGGAATCTTGCAAAATGAAATAGGGTTTTAGGTGGGGATATCAATCTCTAATTGGTAGAAGGGAGGAAGGGAGGAAGGGAGGAAGGGAGGAAGGGAGGGAGGGAGGAAGGAAAGAAGGAAAGAAGGAAGGAAGAAATATTTATTGAATATCTATTCTGTTCCAAACAGTGGGACAAGTCTATATATATATATATGAGATATTCATTTATTTATTCAACAAATATCTATTTCTTTTGGCTAATACCATGTGTTAGAGTCTAGGCTCTAGAGAGATAGCCCTAAACAATCCAGCCAACAAGAAGTGAAAGAGCCAGACAGTAAACAAATGCACAAATTAATAATGGCGCATGGTAACAAATGTCATAGACATATTAAGGAGGCTAGGGAGATAGAGAATGGTGAAAGACAGATGTCATCACATTATTGTCCCCATGACCTGGGAGGCAGCTGCTCCTATCAAGTGCCAGTGTGCTAGTTGGAGGGTCCTAGCTAGTGTTACACTGCCTTTATATGTAAAAATTACTGTATGCTGGGCTTCTCCTGTCCCCACTGCCTGCCCACAGACACATTCACCTTGGCCTCAAAGTCAGAATTGCATTCATCTCCCATGAGCTGGCTGGAGCCCCCCTCCCTGGTCTCCAGGTTGAAACTGAAGGCCTCTTACACTCAGGGGAGGAGATATGCAGATAAAGGGCCTAAGACCTTAAACTATCCTCTTTTCATCACCACTGGTTGGTCTACATGTCCAGACTTCACAAATCTCTTAAAACCCTCTGAAGAATTCAATAGCATCAGAAAGACCAGGTGATAGACAGGAACCAGGGAAGCAGTCTTTATTTTTTTTTTTAAGTGCAGAGGTGCTCTAAGACCATTCGAAAGAGAGAAGTCAGGCCATCTGCCAGGGCCTGGCCTCTTCCCTGGAGGTGAAAGGATAATGAGTAGCCACAGCTTCTCCAAGGGGAAATAGCCATCAGGTCTCCCTGCTGCCCCTCCATCCATCCTTCTCCAGATGCTCAACAGCCCAGGTGTAGACAGCAACTGTGTTCCCAATTCGTCCCTCCTCTGGTATCCATGACCTTTACATGGGATCTTGCAGTCCCCTGATAGAGGTAGAGCACATTTCCTGCCCTAGGTTATCAGGCTTGGCCAATGTGATACCAGCAGGCATATGCACACAAAGGCTTGAAATGTGCCCGTGCAGTTGGACGTTCTTTCTTGCATTCTGCCATTGCCACGAGAACTGGCTGGTCCAAGAAGGTTGAGAAAAAGGTGCAGTGGCTGGACCAAATCCACAACTTGGAGCCAAGACCAGGCAGGCCCAGTCCAGATCAGCTGACCTCCAGCCAAGCCCAGGCACAGGAAAGAGAAAAAGAGGATTGTTGCTTTAAGCCACTGAGTTATGAGGTGGTTTCACACACGACGTTACTGTGGCAATTAGCTGACCGTTACACAGGGGTAGCAGAATTTCCCCTGGTACATATCTTGGGAGCAGTTACAGATATTCAAATAAGAGCGTTGCAATCATCAAAGGAAGACTTTTGAGAGCAGTGGCTGAACACAGAAAATCAGTCCTGAAACAGCAGCATAGAAACTGCACCAAAGAGGCTTTATTAACTAAAAAACACCAGCGCTGACTCACTTGGTGACTCTGAAGATCCAGGGTCATGCTTTTCTAAAGCCAGCAGCACTGTTCCGCGTTTGACCCCTGCTGGACTGAGTTATTTTGGATTTGTTCTTGTGACTCTGGGGCTTAAAATAGTCGCTGCTGAGCCATCTGTCTTGGGATCCATCTCATTTCTGAGAGGTATAGCAGCTGTGGCTGAATTGAAAGCAGCTCCTGTTAAGAAAGTGAACAATCTCTCGGCTTTTCTCCATCCTGTGAGTGTGCCCAAGGGAGAAAATAAAATAGAGGGCATTTGGCTGCCAAAGAAGGATAAGAGCTTAGACGGGAACCTGGGAGATGCTGGGCAGATAGAAAAGGAGAACTGGGACAGCTGCCAGTGGGCCTGGAGAGGAGCCAGGTTAAATAAAGTTCAGAAAAGACGCTGCCAGCTGGAGGTGGAGGCGTGAAGGAGAATGGGGCAGAGCAGAGCTGCAGGGGGCAGTGGAAAAGGACACAGAGCCCGAGGTCAGAGACCCTGAACTGAAGATGCGCCTCGACCACCAAGGTTTTCATCTTGTGACCTTCTGCAAGGCTGCACAACTCTCAGTCCACGTTTTCTCACCCTTAAAATGTGGTTAATGCGACCTGAATCAGGTTCCAAGGGTCAATCAGAATGATACCAAGCAGCCCCGGAAACTCCGTAGAGACGTATCCAGGATGCTAGGTCGCACACAGGTCCAGGCAGTAATTTCAAGAAAGCAGGAATGGGGTCTCTCCTTTTTACTGTGTCACGGTGTTTTCCCAGTACTTAGCTCAAAGTCCGGCGTGTGCACACGTACACACTCCATAATTTAATTATCCAAATAGTAAATGCTGGTAATACATGCACTAAAAGAATATCATTTACTTTCCTGGCAATGC
Source organism: Chaetophractus vellerosus (assembly GCA_004027955.1). Taxonomy (NCBI): domain Eukaryota; kingdom Metazoa; phylum Chordata; class Mammalia; order Cingulata; family Chlamyphoridae; genus Chaetophractus; species Chaetophractus vellerosus. The sequence continues at coordinate 11,196 of PVKH010004679.1, read as the reverse complement.
AAGAAACAGCTGCTGTCTTTCTGCAGAAATCTGCTGGAAGTTGAATTCTAATACAGAATAGTTAGCAATAGTTGACGTGCCCGCCTGACACCTTCACGCCGGAGCCCCGAGAGGAACAGCTACCCTGAGCAGGATCCCAGCCAACGAGGAAATTTCGGTTGCTGTTGCGAAGCTGATGGGAACCCGGGGAGAGCTTATGCTAATGAAGGTGGGGCAGGCCAAGGGGGGAAGCACGCGTCGACCGTCTCTGCCTCCTAAGGCTCCTGCCGTCATTGTTTCGAGGCATTGGTACAGAGTGTTTACATGGGCACTGCAATCAGACAGACCCTGGGCTGCCACTTACAACGTGTATGAGCTTCAGAAAGTTGCTTAATCTCTTCTCTAAGCTTCATTTCCTCGTCTGCAAAACGGGTATTAGCAGAGTGCTTACTTCAAAGGGTTGTTTAGAGCAGGACTTGATGAACGACCGCCTGCAGACCACACCCCAGCTGCCGCCTGTTTTTGTGAATCAAGTTTGATTCGAACACAGCCATGCTCATTCCTTGATGGATTGTCTGTGGTTGTTTTTCTCACTACAAATAGCTGAGTTGAATAGCTGCGATGGACGCCCTATGGCCCACAAAGCTTGAAATGGTTACTGTCTGAGCCTTGACAGAGAATCTGTTTGAGATTAAATGAGGTCACAAATGTCAAACTTTTAATACAAATGCTGGAACATGGTAGACAGTCATTAAATGTTGTTGTCGTGGGGACAATTATAATATTTGCTTTTTGGTTTTAAGGAGAAGTCGGGTGGCATGTGGACGACAGGCTCAATAAGAGCCAACTAGGGAGTGTGGGGAGTGGTATAGAAGCCCAAGGAAACCCCAGTGTGCGATGACACAGCCTGGGGTCCACATCAAAGGCAGAGAGAAGGGGACGTGGAAAAGGCCACAAGGCTGCAGAGGAAAGAGGCCAGGGTGGGAAGGGGCCCAAGGAATCACGGCACTGAGTTTCGACGTGGTGTTTCAGAATAGTGTTTGCTACTGAATAAGAGCTCTGGGCAGAGAAACGGTTAAACCATCAAACAAAGAGCATTTTAGGGGCCAGCAGGGAGAACTTGTCTACTACTTTGAAAGCTTGTATGGCATGCAAGGTGCTTGAGATCCCCTAAAAAGTGCCAGCTCCACAGAAATGTTTTCAAACGCCTTTCATTGGCCTCTCTCCCTTTACACTCACATATAACTTTATCTTCTTCAGTCCACAACAATTTATCTTTTTAATATCCTCTGTTAGTAAAGCTACACTTTGCCCATTCAGGTGTTTTCAGTGTTGCTTGTAAAATTTCAGGAGCTCATTCAACAAACCTTTTAACTGGAAAAAGAAAGTGACAAGAAGAATGCTTAAGTAGACTGGCTTCCAGGCAATGGGGAGTGGAAGGGCAAGGGCAGAACTTTCAAAAATCTTTCTTCAATTTCAGTTTTTATAAAAATACGACCTTATAAATATTCTGAAATGGGCTGAATATCCAGTCTTCTCAGTGCAATGACACTCCATGCTACTGATTTTATGCTTCCTGGATTTCAGGTAAGTTGGGGTCTTCTTGTCTACCTGTTCACAGTCACTGAGTCCTATTCAAGAACTTTTATTACTTTATGAGCTAGAATCATGTCTTAGTTTCCTTAGGGCTTTCGTAACAAGCACCACAAACTAGGTGGCTTGAAGGGACAGAAGTTTATCTGGAAACTAAGTCTGAAATCAAGGCATTGGCAGGACCACGCTCCATCTGAAACCTGTAGGAGAGAATTCTTTCTGGCCCCATCTAGCTTCCTATGTTTGCCAGCAGCCCTTGGCATACCTTTGTAGATGCATCACTCTACCTCCTCCATCTTCACATGGCCTTCTCCCCATCATCTGTCTGTGTTTGTATCCAAATTTCCTCTTCTTATAAGGACACTAGTTGTATTGGTCTAGGACCTAATCCAATTTGGCTTCATCTTAGCCTATCACATCTTCAAGACTCTATTTCCAAATAAGGTTGCATTCCCAGGACTGGAGGTTAAGCTTTGAATGTGGTTTTTTTTTTTTTTTTTGAGGACACAATTAAGTACATAACAAATATATTTAGTAGCAAATTTCCAGGGTTATTATCCTGGTATCAAAATAGGCTATAAAGACCAACTATCACTTATCAAAGACGTGTTATATGCCAGGCATTGTGCGAAAGGCTTTCACATACCTTGCTTCATTTAATCTCCACAACAAGCCTTTGAGGTTAGAGTCGGCCTGCAGAGAATCAGCACAGTTAGGCAGTATGCCCAGGTCAGAGAGCTGGGCAATCCGTCAACCCAAGTTTAATGGATTCCAATTATAGTGTCCTTTCAACTTCACAAAGCCACTTCATACCAGATGGCATCAGCAGAGCAGTCCAGAACACAGGAGGGGCAACTTGAAACACGTACCTCACATAATGGAGCGGATGCTTCCAAGAAGACATGCAAAGTTCCGGGCACTGGGCCATGTTGGAACTGGCCGGACCACCTTGCCGTTCTGGAGGGACAGCCCTCAGAAATGAGTGTGACTACACATTGCATATGAGTGAAACAGGGCACTAGATTCTCAGTCAATACCATTGGCCTGTTTTCCAGATTAAGTCAAATCACCTTCCAAATGAGACTGTAGGCTGACATTGTCTCATAGGTTAGCTCTGGAGGAAAAGGAAAGCAGGACATCTTTTAAAGGGGAGAAAACATTTTAATTTTCCTGTATTTAGCAAGGGCTCTTGACATCAGTCTGTCCTTTAGCTCAGCTATTCAATAGTTGATTATCTCACTCCATGGTTCTCAAACTAAAAGTTCCATCAAAACCTTATGGGACTGGGGCCGGCTGTAGCCCAATTGGTAGGGTGCCAGTTTACCACATGGGAGGCCCCAGATTCGGTTCCTGGGACCACCTTGAGAGGACAGGCCGCTGCGGATGGGGCATGCTGCCTCAGGCAGGGCAAGCCACCACAGCACGGCAAGCGCCCGCAAGCAGGGCAAGTCCCCATGAGCAGGCAGGCTGCCGCGCGGTGGGCTGACTCGGCTGGTCGCCGCACCGGGGGGGAAACAGAAGAATGCAAAGATGAACACAGCGGGAACGAGCAGAAAGGGGGGGATATGTAATAAATAAAAAATAAATAAATAAATCTTAAATTAATTTAAAAAAACCTTATGGGACTTTCCAAGGATAAATGTGTTCAGGTCCCTTCCCTGGAGATCCAGATTCTGTGGCTTGGGATGAGTCCTGGGCAGATAGAGATTATCAAATGCCACGTCAATGATTCTGATGCCCAGCCCTGTTTGAGAATCTCTCAGCTAAGTCTCTGAAAGGTCCATATTTCTTTTCGACTTTTTCCATCTGCTTCCAGCTAACTTGTGACCCTTTGATTTTCTTTTAACATTTCAGTAAGTGATGGCTAGGGGATAGAAAAGGCTGAAAAATACCCAGCCGACGCTCAGCTTCTTGAACGCAGTTCAGATAAGGTTCTAGTGGCCAAGGAGGCTGAAACCAGCAACTCAAGGCCTGGTATTACAGGAGCATTTCAGGTAGCCACGCTTCAGAGCTCCACTTACCACTCTAGCTCCACAAGTGAAGACCAACGATTCAAAATTAAAAATGTCAATCAATCAGTCATGACTGGGTTATTAAGTGGAGGTTTAAAAATTAAAGGAGGAACACCCTTTCTCCTCCTCCCTTACTTTTACATGAGTAGAAATATTCTAAAAGTTTGCTAGAATGGGAAAGCAGATAACAAGATTCATGTTTTGTCTTTGTAGATGAAAAGGTTGAATTTTACCAGAGCCCTGTGATCCTGGAAAACAGTAAACGTTAAGAAACCTCATGCCTTAGTTTGCTAGGCAGCTTAAGCAAATACCAATGCAACGGTTCAGCTTCACAATGGGAATTTATTTGTTCCTGGTCTTGAGGCTGGGGAAATGTCGAAATCAAGGCAACATCAAGGCAATGCTTTCTCCCTGAAGACTGCGGCATCCTGGGGCTCGCTTCAAGTGATCCTTGGCTCCTCTGTCACATGGCAAGTAACATGGAGGCATCTTCTGCTCTCTCCCTTCTCTTCCAGGTTCTGTTGATGTAGCTTCTTGCTTCCTGTGGTCTCTCTCTCTCTCTCTCTCTCTGAATTTCATTCTCTTATAAAGGATTCCAGTATAGGATCAGACCTCCACCAGTTGAGGAGGGCTACACCTTCTTAGCTGAAGTAACCTCCTCAAAATGTCCCACTTACAACGGGTTTACACTCACAGGAATGGATTAAATTTAAGAACATGTTTTTCTGGAGTACGTACAATTTTAAACCACCAGACTGCCCCATCCTCTGTGTTCTAGAAAATGGCTCCTACAAAGTACTATCCTTCCCTCATAAGACTTAGATAAGATTCACAGATGTCCCCCTTATTTTCCTATGGCAAGGAAGACACAGACCCTCCAAATTCCCATCCTCTGTTGCATAAATGATTGGCTGAACTGCTCACCCTCATTGGAGCAAAATGCTAACTTTTAACTTGATTTTGGTTAAACTTCTCTCCTTCCTCCAGGTCCCTGAGGTTTAACCCACCCTCAGCCCAAGCCAGCATCTTTAAGGGCCTCTCCCAGAGAAGAGGGTAGCTTCAGTGGAAAACATCTGACCTGCCATCTGATCAGACCACCCTTCCACTCCTCTTCCCCACTTCTCCATGTCTGGTTCTTTCTAGTCTTGAATACTCCAATCTATGGAAGAAAAACCCTTCAGCCCCACCCTTGAGATGCTCCCTGATCTTATGATCAGTGTGTTTTCCCTATTGCAATATCCTTTCTCCTCTTGCAATAATCCTTTCAAATAAAGTCTCCCCTACCAGTCTGGATTTGTTTTTTATTTGACTTAGGGAGGAAATTGCTCAGAAAGGTGGGGCAGCAAGAAGTTTTGGAAGCAAGGCTGGGTTTGGGTTACCAAGAGACTCTCAGGCCCAAATCCTGACATCATTTTGCACTTTGATTTCAATAGCCTGGAAATCTGTGCTATACCAGAGTGACAAAGGCCGGCTTCCTGGGGGCACCCGTGACCTTGCCAACTAAGCTATTCCTGTGGGAGAAAGAGAGCGAGAGAGAGAAAGAGATAGAGAGAGAGAACTTCTTTGCCTAGGTATCAATTCACAAGACTTTGATATCTATAAGGTATGGCAGCCTAGTTATATCAACTAATTCTATTCAAATCTAGAGAAAAACAGAACTACAGAGACCAAATATTTGCCACCACAAAGACATGATGAACAAGCAGATCCAAAGGACAATTTGGACACAGTGTGTTCTGGTAGACCATTTGTTCTGGAGTCAGGCAGACCAGGCTTCAATTCCTGAGCACTTGAGTGAGTTATTTAGCCTTTCTTATCTCAGTTTCCCTTGTGAGGAAACAAGGACTGTTCATGAAAATTTCAGTTCTTCTTCCATGCACTTGGCATGAATTGTTCTTCCCCCATCCCCATAACTTTCACTATTAGGTACAGCCAGGTGACCCTCTTGTCCAATGCATTCTGAACACAAGAGAACTGTGTCACTTCTGGGTGGGAGCTTAGAGTCAGCTGGCAATTCACCTTGCTCTTTCTCTCTGCTCAGACACTGGCAACAGTAGCTGCTCTGTTACCTGATTCATGAAGTAAGGAATCTTGGAATAATGCCGCCAGGCAAGCAACAGTTAGACATGTTGTATGAGTGAGTAATACAAGCTGCTAAGATTTGGGGGTTGTTTCTTATCACCACATAACCTAACCTATCCTGACCAATACAAGAGTCAGTTAATTTTCAAAGGTACAGAGGAAATTTTAAGGAAACAAAGCATACAATGCCCCTAGCATGGTGTTTGACATACTGTAGGTGATTGATTTAATCAAACTGTGTATTAAGACCTTACTATGTATTAGGTGTGTAGGATACATAGGCGTATACAGGAAAAAATGGCCTCTGCTCTCTGCTTACAGTCTAGGGGTGATTCGTAACTGGTACACATCGTCATCATTGTGTATCGATAGCAGGCTCTATTTGAATAAATTGCTGGTATATGACTAATAGTTTATCTGTAATGTTTGTAGAGGAGGACCTAAGAAGATATCAACATGCATTGTGGTTGGCACACCCATTCTTAAGAGCTTGGAAATCATATTGATGTGTGTAAGGACACTAGGCTTTCTCTCAATTCTGTAAATATTGTATTTTGCCAAAGAATAATGATAATAGCTATTGTTTGTTTTGCACTCACCATGTTCCGTGCTTTGTGCTAAATATTTTCCATGCGTTATCTCATTTAATCACATCCTCCCAAGAATGCTGTCAAATTGGTATTAATATGCCCATTTTGTCGTATGAGAAAATTGAATCTTAGGGACTAAATTACTGACCCAATGGCACAAAATTGGTAAGTGGTAGAGTCTGAATTTGAATCAGACTTTAAAAATAGGCTTGAAACGCAACGACTGCCTTGGTGTTTTTTGCCAAAAGCTCATCACATATACGTTGCATTTGTTCAGCTGGCTGTGTTGTTGCTGTTGTTGTAGTTGTTCTTGTTGGAACCCTCACAGGCAGTCTTGGCAAACTGGTCTGGGTACAAAGACAGAGAACGATCTGGACGCAGCACTTGTCGGTCTTAAGGGACCTTGGTAAAATTCCCCTGAGGCTGGTTGCCTAGGACCGCAATGAGGAAGGTAAACTTTGAAGTTGTGGGATAATTCAATAAGGTTGTCACTGTTTTCCCATCCCACCTCCACACCTATGGTGTCTGAAAAGCCCCTATCCAGGAGCCCAGAGCAGGAGGGATGCCAAGAAATTATTCTGATGCCAGGAAATTATCCTGAGGTTATTTCGCCCATGGATGACTCAGAGCGAGTGCTGTCAGAGCCTCGTCTCCTTGAGATGGCAGTGTCATCTGTACTGGGTGATTTCATTCTGGGAGAAAGACAGCCAGCAGCGGGGTTCTAGAAACATTATTTTCTTTCCTCATTTGACTGACAGGAGTGAGGTGACAGGAACAGTGGGCTTTCATATAAAATGATGCTTCTGCCTCCATGTTATTCCAACAGTGTGGCTGCAAGTGCTATGCTCACGATAATGCAACATGTCCAAAACAGAGCTCATTATCTCTCCCTGCAAGCTGCCTCCTCTACTCTGCTCAGCATTCTTTCTCTTGGTTAATAGCCTCACCATACACTGAGTTACCCCAGCTGGAGAGCTAATAAGTAAACAGGAAGGAGAGGAAAGGCTTTGGGATGTGGAATTAGGAATATAGGATTTAATCGGCATCTTTGCAATGGAAAGACTTTGGGCAATTTACTTAACCTCTCTGAGCTCCCATTTCCTGCCCTATGGGAATAATAATTATTATAATAATAACCTGCATGTGTAGGATTTACCCTCTGACCAGGCTTGCTTCAGGAGTTTTATTTTATTTTTTCTGCTTAACCTGTTGATGGCTTTTGCTGTGGTGGCTCGTTTTGTCTTGCCAGGTCTAAAACCTGTGGTCCCCTCAATTGACCGGTCATCATCCATCGGTCTTAGGTGGTACCTCTTCAGAGGCACCAACTTGTAGAACTGGCTTTCCCAAGCACCCAAGTCTGTCTTTCACTCCATACAGCCATGTAAACCTTCTACATTTAATAAAATGTATGTATTTTCTGAGTACAAAAATAATATACATCTTTGTAAAAATGAAAATATAGAATAGCCTAAAGAACATAATAAAAGTATCACAAAGCACAACACATTAGAGACAAGCACAGATGCCATTTTGTTGTTCTCCTTTCCTCTATGTGCTTATGAACACTTTAAAACTAGCACCACCTGGACAGGTGCATCGTGAGGGCAGGAAGCAGGCTGTTGGTGAGGCAAGCTGGGGAAAGAGACTCCAACAGGTGAGTATTTCTAGTGGTGGAGGGGGGTTAGAAGCCTTGCTCATTTACACACCAGAGAGTCGTGAGGAGCTGCACAATAAGCAGGGAGAATTACTTCTGGCTTGAATAACAGTCCCAACTCTTTTCAACACAAAATCCTAACCTAAATTACATGTACAGAAAAAGCCAATTTCAGTCAAAGATGAGCTGTAGCTAAAATGTGTACAACATGGGAGCTATACAGATACACTAAAAGAAAAAGAAGAAAGAAATCAGGAAAATAATTAACGAGAAACACATGAAGCAAAATATGGAGTTGGCTGTAAAGATAAAAATCACTGGGCTGACCTTCTTCACGCTCACAATGGAGCTATCCTAAAAATCTTCAAGGTAAGAAACCATGACCCAATAAGTTTATGCCCAGCGCAACTTTTGCTAAAGTATAAAGTTAAAACAAAATCATTTTAGACTGGCATAAAAATAGGCATATAAATAAATGGATTAGAATTGAGAGTCCAGAAATAGTCAAGCATAAACTCGCACATTTACAATCAATTGATTTTCAGCAATTGTGTGCCAAAGTAATTCAATGGGGGAAAGATAAGTCTTTTCAACAAATGGTGCTGGGACAACTAGATGTCAACATGCAAAAGAATGGGAAGTTAGGTCCGTACTTCACAACAGATACAAAAATTAATTAAAATGGGTGAAAGAACTAAATGTAAGAGCTAAAACTGTAAAAATCTTAGAAGAAAACATAAAATAAATTTTGTTTTTGGATTATTTGGATTATACAGTTTCTTGGATATGATACCAAAAAACATACCCATAAAAGAAATAAATAGATTGAACTTCATCAAAATTAAAAATTGTTGTGCCTCAAAGAGAAAATATTTGCAAGTCATATATCCAATAAGGGAATTGTAATTAGAATATATGAAAAACTCTTATAATCCAATAATAAAAAGATGAATAACCCAATTAAAAATGGACAAAGGATGTGAACAGGCATTTCCCCAAAGAAGATATCTGAATGGCCAATAAGCACATGAAAAGATGTTCAACATCATTAGCCATCAGTGAAATGCAAATCAAAACCACAATGGGATACACTTCACACCCACTGAAATAATGAGAATAAAAATGACATGCAATAACAAGTGTTGGTGAGGATATGGAGAATTTGCAACTCTCATACACCACTGGTGAGACTGGAAAATGGTACAGTCACTTTGGAAAACAGTATGGCAGCTCTTCCTAAAAAGGTTAGACATAGTTACCATACGATTCATCAATTCCACTCTTAGGTGTATTCCTAAGGGAAATGAAAACACATGTCTTCATTATACATACTTGTCTAGTAATGTTCATAACAGTCTCATGCATAAGAGCCCCAAACCCAAATGTCCATCAGATGAATAAAATGCGGTATAGCTACATAATGGAATATTATTTTGCAATAAAAAGGAATGAAGCCCTGATACATGCTATGTCATTTTGAAAACATTATACTAAGTAAAATAATCCAGTCACAAAAGACAACATACATGATTCAATTTATATGAAATTTCCAGAAGAGGTATATCTGTAGAGACAGAAAGTAGATTCGTGGTTATCTAGGTCGGGGAAGGAGAGTTGCAGAGAAATGGGGAATAAGTACTGATGGATACTGGGCTTCTTTTGGGGGTGATAAAAATGCTCTAAAATTGATTATGGCTATAGTCACACAATTCTGTATGTACTAAAAATCATTGAATAGTACACCTTAAATGGGTGATTTGTGTGGTATGCGGATTCTATCTCAAAAAAGCTTAAGCTGTTACAAAAATAAAAATAGAAGACTATTTAAAAGTGTATATGAATTTAGAGAATACAAATCCTTAGGGTCTTGTTAAAAAAATACTAGATGATAAACTGCAGGCAACCCAGAAATGAACAGTTGTGCTATGACAAACAGACTTGCATTAAGCACTGTGGGGCTAAGCCAAGGCACATGTGGTTTCAAAGCAGGATGTAAAAGTTACAGATGACAACCTACTGAATAAAATAGGAATCTCTGTGTCCATACTGATGTAAATAAATAAATGGAAAAGAAAAGGCTATGCTTATAGTAAAATGCCTACTAATATGTGCAAAAATGAATGATAGCAATAGAAAAATTGCCATTTGGCAACTATCATGGTTGACTCAGGAGGAAGATGGCACTGGATGCTAAGGGAGATGGGTGGTAGTTTGATGATGTTCAGGATGTTGATATGATCTCAAAAGTATCCCCACAAAATAAAAGCCAATTACTAAGGAAAAATGATGTCATTATGGTGGACAAGCTTGGCAGACACCAGCAGGAGCAGGTGATGGAGGTTAACATCACCAGTGATGGTCTGGGTTGACATTGCCTGCCCATGGTATGATGCACTGAGAGCAAGCACCATATCTGGGGTATTCCTATCAGCGATACTTGATCCCAGCCTGGTCATGAGGACACATCAAACTAGCTCACATTGAACTGCAGAATGTGAGGTCTATACTCTTTAAAAATGGCAAGGAGGAGCAGATGTGGCTCAAGCAGTTGAACGCCTGCCTACCACATGGGAGGTCCTGGGTTCAGTTCCCGGTGCCTCCTGAAAGAACAAAAACAAACAACAAGTAAACGATGGGACCAACTCAGGGGAGCCGATGTGGCTCAGTGGTTGAGTTCTGGCCGGCTACCCACATGCAGGGTCCCAGGTTCAATGCCCGGCCCTGTACCTTAAAAAAAAAAAAGTAGTAAGGACATGAGAGCCAAGAAAAACTTAGGAACCATTCCTTTTTGGAGGAGACTAGGTGACATGACAACTAAATGCAATGCCATGTTCCTGGGTTGCATCCTGGGCCCCAAAAGAAAAAGAGACATAGTTGAGACAGTTGGAAACATTTGAATGGGATGGTAGTGTTTTAAAATGTTGACTTCCTGACTTGGAGGGTTGTAGGGTGGTTATGTAGGAAAGTGTTTTAGGGCAGAATTACATAATTGCAAAGCCCTAGAATCAGACTGCCTGGGTTCAAATCCCAGCTTTGCCACTTATTAGCTCTGTGACCTTGGAAAACTTACCTATCCACTTTGTTCCTTGGTTTGCCCATCTGCAAGATGGGCATAATAGTAGTACCCATCTCATAAAGTTGTGAAGAGTAAATCACACGTAAAATGTCTAGAACAGTGCTCGATGCAGAATAAGTGTTAGCTATGGTTATTGTTAAAAGAGTTGGATCTTTTGGTTCATCTTCCTAATGGAACCACTATAAGGTCATAGACTTCCAAATATTAAAT
>PVKH010004678.1:0-23056 GCA_004027955.1 Chaetophractus vellerosus | reverse complement strand
GGAGAGGTCCATATGCCCAGAGTCAGAGACCTGCGTAGGAAGGGGGTTTGAGGAAGGACATTCTGAGAGGGTCGAGAAATGAAAGAGCTTAGTCAAAGGATCCTCGTATTTGCGTATATGGAGAAAAGGGGGGTGGGTAGTGTGATAAAGCTTCTTTCTGAGACCTTTCTACTCGGCGTAGAAACAGCAAGACCCTCCCAGTTTTACCTTTTAAATGCTCCTATGATAACGTCAAGCTTTTCGTGCAAATTGGAACAGATTTTTCGGTCAGGATTATATTTGCAATGTACTCTTAAGAGTAAACCGAAAATTGTACCAGGGGAATAATTTGGTACTAGCGTATGGTGGTGAGGTCTAAGGCAGTGAGACCGAGAAGTCCATTTTGATGTCAGATACCTCGTTCTCCCATTCCTTGTGGCCACCGTTCCCCCAGCTCAGCTTGTCAGTTTAAATAACAAACCATTCATTCCTTAAAGTAACTCATAAAATATTTACTGCTCTACCAGGTGTTGGGGATTCAGAGATGAATAAGTATGATTCTTATCTTGGGCCTTTTTGTAGATTTGTCCTAGCGCAGTGTCATGGAGACTGCAGGTAACCAATATACGTAAAACCAGGTCCTACATACAATAGATAACGTCATGGGAACCTTGATGGGGAAATTATTGGAGGTGAGAGTGGGCGAGGACGGGGAATGGAGCTAAGAAAGTCTTCACTGGAGACTTTAAGGATCAAATTTAAGGATGATGAAGGGATGACATCTAATTTTATTTCATTTATTGTTATCGATTTTTGAATGTGTAGACTTTTATATAATGCGGTTAAGTGTTTCTCATAATCTTATTTTGTGAACCGTAAAAAGGCTCGCGGAATACTAACTAGTGCATCAGTTGTATCAAATGAAATGGTGTTAGACCCACCCCTCTGTAGATGGAAGGTGGGGTGAGGACCGGAACAGTAAGGATTTTTCAGGAAACAGATTTTAGCACCTCAGATTTGGGGGCAAATGGTATTCCGGGAAGTTTTATTCATGTCCTCGCTTTCTCCCTGCTACTAGCATTTAGGCTTTTCAGTGCTTGTCAGGAATTTATCGAAGCTTTTGAGTAACCTAGCTGCCATTTTAAAAGCTATTACATTGTTTTCTTCCTGGTATTTGTTAACGGTGACTTGATTGCTAGGATGTCAGACATCTGTTTTGCTAGAGTCAGCGAAATAAACAATTAGCCTAACAGAAAACCCCAGATATTATGTAATTTAACAAAGTTAAAGGGATTAAGTCTCTGCAGCTTCTGATAGGGTCAATTTAAATTAGAACTTTAAAACCTTTTACAATCCTAAAAATCATATTCTCTTTGAAAGAGATGGTTATAGTTAAAATTCAAGATTAGGGTTTGAGACCTTCACACACTAAAAATGACTTTATCTTTAATATTATATTACAGTGCAATACAGTAACTTTTCCCTTGATCATGTTTTTAAAGTCAGTTTCTTCCATATGAATTTTTATTATCTTTACTGGTATTGGGGTTATCCTTAAGTACTTGTTTTTTTTAATATGTTTAAAGTAATATAAAATATTTTAAAGATAAATGTGAATTTTAGAAAATCAACTTCATTTTATGTAGTTGGTCAACAGTTTCTAATGAGCATACACTGCATATAAAGATATTAATTTTCTTTGCCCACTGAGCCTGTTAATTGGAAGGAACAAAATATTTTAAAAGATGTTAAAAGTAGATATTAAACTAATTGATAGAATTCTTATAGAAAATGCTCACAACGTAGAAGTAAATTCTTAATAGGAGTTACTAGAAGATGTTTCAAGGTGGAGGTAAATTGATTGCAGTTCTATAGTAAACGTATTAAGTAAAGGGTATTGAGGATGAAGAGGACTTAAAAATTGTTTCATTGGTTTCATTGTAATGGAGAAATCAAAACTGTCTTGTGGGGAGGTTAATTTTAGCAACTGGTGGAGAATGTACTGGGCATTCATGTGCTTTTCAGAATGCAGCACTTGAGCAAGACACTTGCTCTTACAGTCTAAGGTCTTTGAAGGGAAGAGCCAGAAGAACTAAGCGGAAGAACCAGAAGGATTAAAGAAAACCTTAAGATTAGAAGTTGTAGATGATAGGGTTGTTTATGTAAAGACATTGAGGATGTTTGCTTTTTAAATAGAAACAGAATGGGGAAAGTCTTGTTTTTTAGACAATTGTTTTGTTTTTAACTTAAATCTACAGTTTTATAACTGTAGTTCATAGACGTCTTACCTCATTTGATCATGTATCGTATGATGTGGAAAGAGCAGTGGACTTAAGACCAGAGGATCTAGGCAAGTTCCTTAGTCTCTGCACCTCGGTGTCCTTATTTGTTAAATGCACTGTTGTAAGGAGTTCTTGAGAGAATTTAAGTGAAAAGTGATTTGTAAGGTGCAAAACATTGTGCAACTGTTTGTTGTTATTAAGACAGTCTTTTAAAGAAGCCTTTCTATGTAGATGAGGAATTAAAACTAAGAATTTAGACACACACAGCAGATGAATTAGTGAAAAACAGAACTGAAGCTTCACTAGCACTTTAAAAAAAAAAAAACTAGATTGAACCAGGAAAAGTTAAGAAAGAACTAAATGATCTATATGGCGGTCAAGTTAAATAGAAAAAGACGTAGACATTTGGAACTTACATAGCCCAGATCATGAAAGGAAAGTATATAAAAACCACTACCACCTGGAAGAATTTAGAAAAACCCAAAAGTGGGTCCAGTGTGTTACAAAAGCTTTAACTCATATGAAAAATAGTCACCATTTTTAAAATATAGATTTTTTTAGTCTTAGGAATAATTTTCAGAAATAAGAATTAAGGGATAATGAAAAGAAAGTTTATTAGAAATTTTCATATGAAGTAAGCTACAACATATCCAAATTTCTATTCCATATTTTCCTAATTTTGATAGTATATCTATGCAAAATGGGCAGCATCCTCTAAATACAGCTAAGTGTTCATCAGCTGTCATGTGTGAACCTGCAACATATAATTTCAGATTTCAAATCCATTTCTAGTAAGTTTTAGCTTTTATTGTTTCTTCTAAGTTTTCTTGCATTTGCATCATTAAAACAATGCTTGAAGAACTTTTTGAAACCTCATAATTTTATGTCTAAGGGATTGTCATCTTTATTCTGTAATTGCAAAACATTTTCATTTTTAGATAATAAACTCAATTAGAATAATCAATCCAATGAATGCTTTCATTTCTACATCATTGTTATCCTTCCAGTCACCTTTGTATACACCTGCCTTCATTCAGCATTTGACCACTTATCGAACAAATAAATTTTGGTATACAAAATCATAAAAGGTGAAGTAAAAGTCACATATCCTCTTAGAAAAACGAATGCTCCAGGCTCTTGTTGCGTAATATTGCAAGGTGAAGTCCTTTTTTGTTGAGTGACTTGTTAGATGAGAGTACCATATTTCTTTTTGTTATTCCCCCCATCCCCGTTTTTTGGGGGGAGGTGGGCGCGCTCATCCATTTATGAGATGGAAAAAAGTTGTCTAACATCTAGTATTGTATCATCCAAAGACTCAGTCTGAATTTTCCATATATAATTAATTTTGTCGTTAGTCTAGAGTCTGTATTTTGTATTCACCTTCTGAAACTTCTAATAATTAGTTTAGAACCTGTCATTTTGTACTCACCATCTGATTCTTATAATAGTTGTGAAATGCCTTCCTTTGTCAGTTATCTTCTCTTTGCATAAAATGAAAAATTCTGAAATCTCAACTGTGAACTGTGTTCAGTGAAAGTGAACAGACAACAAAGATGTGGTATCTTCTTGAAAGATGATGTTGCAATAGTTTGGGCAACATAATGAGAAAACTCTTTCACTTAGCCATTTTTAGCATAATTGAGAATAATGGATAAATTAAAATGAAATGATTCTCAAATTTGTTTCAAGTTGCAGAGGGAAATGTAATCATTAGGATTCCATAATATTTCTTAAATTTGTAAAAGGATTTAAGGGACCCATTTGATCATTGCAAGCTAGAATTAGTAATATTAAAAAAGTAAATTTTCTCTCTGTCCTTTGGAAGACCTCTAAGAATAAAAGTCATAACTCATCAATCTGCTCAAAAACTAAAATTCGGTCCAGGGGGCCTTGGTAATTATACTGTCCCTTTGAATATCACTAAAGTCAGAATTTTTAACTTCAGTTAACACTTGTGGCAACCTGGGTTCAAAGTACTAGGTGCTCTAGGGGCCTGCAAGGCTCTAGTGCAGTGGTTCTCAAAGTGTACAGCATCAGTATCACATAGGAATTTGTTTTCTTAAGCCCCACACTCTGAAGACAGGGGTCCAGCAGTCTATGTTTTAATAAGCCCTCCAGGAGAATTCTAAGCATTCAAATGTTTGAGAACCATGGCTCTGGCTGCTAAAGAAGTAAGGAATTCTGCCTTAAGGTAATAGAAAAAGGAGTATATTTGAACTCAAATGTGATGTAATTGCTTAGCTTTCTAAACAGGAACAATGAATCCTGTTTATATTAAAAACTGACAGAAAAAACATGGGAGTTTCACGTAGCTTTTAGATTTGTAATACTTATTTTTGTGCAAAAAAAATTAATGGGCTGATTTCTTTTCTAGCTTGGATCTAGCAATTGGGAGGCAGCAGACTTAGGTAATGAAGAAAGAAAACAAAAATTCTTGAGACTCATGGGTGCAGGAAAGGTAAGCAGATGGAAATATATATATATTTTTAATCTTTTCTGTGAAAATGATGCTTGTTTTTATGTACATTAAGTGAGAAGGACTGAATGTACTTGGATCCCATTTTCCTGTTCTGTGTGATTAGGTTTAGCTTTAGGAAGTTTAACAGACTTAACTAAGCACTTAAATTTATTTATTTATTTTTTAAGATTTTTTATTTCTGCTTTTTGTCCGTCCCATACCCCCCCACACACCCCCCCCCCAGCTGCGGTGACACACCGAGTCAGCTTCACCGGTGAGCGGCGGCCTTGCCCACCCCGGTTGCGGGCGCTCTGCCCTGCCCACAGGGGCTGCCCCGCCCACGGTGGCTTTTGCCTTCTCAAGCCCACCGGGGACCGAAGCCAGGGCCTCCCATGTGGTAAACCGGCGCCCTATCCACTGGGCTATACAGCTGGCCCCTAAGCACTTAAAATATATATAATTTCTGAACCATTTTTAGGATTCTAGTGTTTCTGGCAATAAGGCTTGTTTGTATGAAGAAAAATTTGGTTTGAGAAGACTCCTTTGGAAGAAAGGAAATGTGAAAGTTTATGATTTGCCATCTGTTAGCCTGATGATTTGATAGAAGATATTTCTGAACACATATCCTGTAGGAAGAGAGACTTCGGTCCAAAGCTAGTTGGTAGGTCTGCCATTTGATAGCTCCCTCCAGCCCTTGAAATAGTAGTAGCCAAGGGAATATTCTTCATCAAAAAAACTAATTTAAAAATTTTTCAGTATATTTTGAAATGCCTGTCAGTATGATTAATATAAGTATATAGTAGAAAGCATAAAGTTTAGGTATCACCCATTGGTAAAAACATTTCTGGTTCGTAGCAAATTTTTACATGCAAATACAGTGCTCTCTAAATATTTTTTTGTAACCAAGTAAATCCAGTTTCCTAATAGTCCCAATAGTCTTCCTACAAACCAAATTTGGATAAAATCGGAAAGCTTTTTTTTTTTTTCTTTTAAGCTCCTTAAAATGAAATTCTGCTCTTCGTTATACATACAGGAATGCATTCATGGATTTCACCAACGGTTATCAACTACTTATTACATGACAGACAAGGCTCTGGGGTCACATATGTCAATAATACATGTTTGGAGCCATCATGTAATAGAGGAAACCAGTTAAAAGCAATACAGAATAATAATTGTTGTGAAATACCATGCACACAATGCTATGGAATCGCAAAGAAGGGAAAGCTAACTCTGGCATAGCAGTGAAAGAAAACTTCTCAGGAATAAAACTGTTATGAATTTGAAAGTTACATAAAGTAAATACTAGTTTAGGGGGCATGCGGCTCAACCTAGTGGAATGAAAATTCAAGTACTTAGGAAGAACATCCTAACAAAATGTATGGAATTTGGCTACTAGTAAATGGGCTATTTAGCATACATTAGTTAAATTCTTTGCTAGTAAACCCAAAATTTTGTCTTTATTCTGTCTCATGGCCACAAAGTATATTCTTAATCCTCCCTAGCTATGATAAATATTTTAATGTTCACAGGTAGAACCAGCTGAGAGATTATGGATAGATCAGTGCAATGATACCATCATCTTCCTAAAATAATTTGATAACATTATATGTATTCAAATCTTGTTAATGGGATGAAAGTGTAGATAGTTTAGAACTGATAAATTCGGAGTAATTATGTAGCCTAATCAGTTGATAACTTTGAATCAGATTTATTTTTGTTTTATATTTAGATTGTTTTAAATAATGGTTTTCATTTTTTAATTTTAAGGATTGATTACTTTATACATTATAAGTATTTTTTCATATATGTCTGGCTAAATAATCTCATTTGCTTTGCTTTATCTCCATGAGACATCAGAAAGGGAAGGGTGGGAAAGTTAAAACAACTTACTTAACTGACTTTTTATGAAAGAAAATATTTAGATTGACTCAATTTTCTAGTTATTTGAGAACTACTTTGTGCATTAAAATTGTTCATGGTAAGAACACTTAGGGCATAAGATGTATCCCTCTTTCAAATGTATACCAACAATATACTAGCACAGTAGTTGGCACGATAGGCTGTGTATATATATTTGTTTAATGATATCTTACTCCTTGGTTTAAACATTTATAAAACTATATTTTACACATCAATCTTTGGTATAGTTATCAAACTGTATACCATATGTGGTAAACATACTTTTGAAAGAAGCCTCAGAAGAAAATACAAAATTAAAGTTCTTCACAGGAAGCAAAATATCTTCCGTAAGGCTTTTTGTGAACTCTATAATCAGATTTTTAAAATAAATATAAATGAAATATTTTAAATGACTCTGGAATTACTTTATAAAGTAGGCTTGAAAGAACAATGATTTGTTCTGCATCTTTTTAGTTAAAGTAAAATTGGACTGGGGATTTAAGTTTTTCCTTCCATCCTCCACATAGATTTTCTACTTAGGTTTTTTTTTTTTTTTAATTGTTACTGAACATTGACTAGTAATTAATCATGCCTAGTTTTTCAGAATTCTGCTTATCCAAGATTTTACAATACTTGAGACTTTAAAATATAGACCTAAAGAGAAGATTTTATCCACATTGAAAAAATTATGTATGAATAATATGTTTAACTACAAGAGGTAGACACACAGTCACCCACCCATCTACTACTACTACTCTCTCTGCTTCTAACATATTAGCTTCCTTGGGCCTTCTCTGTTACCCCTAAATAAACTTCTGCATGTGGGCATTGGTTTTCAAACTCCATTGTGTATCAGTATAACCTGGAGGGCTTGTTAAACTACAGAGCCCTGTCTCCAAGCTGCTGATTTGGTAGATGGGGGTGGGGAATGTTAGGGCCAGATAATTTGTATATTTAACAAGTTGCCAGATGATTGATGATCCTGCTGGTTCAGGGACCACACTTTGAGAACCATTACCTTAGATCAGTACTATTCCATCTATCTGGAATGCTTTTCTTCCCAGTCATTATCTATGACTAAGCCCTGTGTTCTTTAACATGGTCCCAGCCTACCCCTACTATCCATCTCATTTAAATTTCCAGCTTCATCCTTAACCCTACCCTGAGCACTCTACCATCCTTTTCCCTGCTCTACTTTATTCTTTTCTTTTTCTTTTATGGTGCTTACTACTGACATACTATACTGTAATTTACTTACCTTAATTACGTTTATTTCTATTTCTCCTCCCCATTCCCACCCTTGCTAGAATGTAGGCTGCAATAAAAAGGCAGGGATCTTAATTTAGTCTTTTTCCCTCACTATATCCCAAAGGCCCATAGGAAACACTTAATAATTAGTGGTCTCAAATTCTAATATATTTTCTACCTTCTTATAGAAGGAACATACTGGTCGTCTTGTTATAGGAGATCACAAATCAACATCTCATTTCCGAACAGGTGAGGAAGTAAAATATAATTAAAGTGAAGGTGCTAAATTTGGAATGTGAAATATTTGTACTTATTTTGCAGTAGTCTAAGTCTGTATGTAATTGTGTTCGTGATTAAAATATTTGACTTGGAAATGTATATATCATATAAAAACATAATGTTACATATATAAAATGTAAAGGTTAGTGTGCATTTTGGTTAAAAACACTTGAATATATATCGATGTGATATTCTAACCAAAAAATTGATCTTTTTCTGTCCTCATTTTTACTGACTCAGAACATATTGAATTGTTGTGAGGTTTTGTGCCTCATCTTGCCAAATATGGTATGTTTTTTTAATAAATGAGCATTTACTGCTATAGTTACACAGATTTTGAGTTTATCCACTAAGTTTTATGCAGAAATCTAGTTTTATTATGATATCTTTGAAGAATCTAAACTAGTTGCAAAGCCTGAAGAAATTTGCTATTTTTAAAGGGAAAACTTTTCATAAAAACTGAAAATAAATTTGGATTTGAGTTCAGTCAGCTGAAAAGTGAAATTTTCTCTATTTAAGATTTAACCTAATCTTGGACATTATTAGTTAGAGGGCATAATGACCTAGATTCTATTCAATAAAATTTTTAGTTAAATTATTTAAATTGACTTTATACTGACCTACAATATGTAACACACTTTAGGAATTAATAGGCCATTTTACTTTCCTTCTGTTAAAACATTTATATCAAATTGATTTGCATTGATCCTTAAGACAAAAAGTGTCCCTGAGCTTTGCAAAGCAGAAAAATAACTGCTGCCTATATTCTTTTAAAATTGGGAGCTTTATTAATAAAAATAATGCAAAGCACCATTTGTGATTTAAAAAGTGAAATTCCTCCTATACTTATATTTACAGATTAAAATATACATAGGAAGCTTCAGTATTATTGGCAATGTTCTAATTCTTAAGTTGTGGCTGCATAGGTATTTCTCTTTAGTATTCTGCTTAATAACTTACAACAGAATATATGTAAAATAATGTCAAATATGAAACATGAAAATTTTAGTTTTTTAATATACTTTTATTTTTTAAAAAATACTTAGATTACATAAATGTTACATTAAAAATATGGGGGATTCCCATATGTCCCACTCCCTACCCCTCCCACAGTTTCCCACATTAACAACATCCTTCATTAGTGTGGTACAGTTGTTACAATTGATGAACATATTTTGGAGCATTGCCACTTACTGTGGATTATAGTTTACATTGTAGTTTACACTCTCTTCTGCACAATTTTGTAAATTACGACAAGATATACAGTGGCCTGTATCTATCTTTGCAGTGTCATTCAGCATGATTCCCAAGTCCCAAAAATAGCCCCTTAGTACACCTATTTTTCCCTCTCCCTTCTCCCAGAACTTCCAGCAAATGAAATTTTAAAAGTAAATTTATTTTGCTTCAGTAAACTGATACACAAAGAATGGCATAAAAAAGAGCCATTACAAGGTCATTTATTTATCCATTCTCTGAAGAGAATTGCTTGCCTTTTCACTATTTCTATTCAGAGATAGAAGCTTTTCTTTGTTGGAATTTTTTTGGGGGGGTGGTAGGAGGTAACTAGGGAAAACCTACTCTTCAGGAAAACATTCATTTATTAGGCTATAAACAAACTAAAACATTTTTTTTTTTAAAGATTTCTTTATTTTATTACATATCTCCCCTTCCCCCCCCCCGCTGTGGCAACACGCCGAGACTGGTCACTGCGCAGGCGCGGCTTTCCCCGCTTGTGGGCGGCTTCTGCTTCCATTCGCGGACGACCTGCCCTGCCCACGGCGGCCCTGGCCCGCGCACGGCGGCTTGCCATTCTCAAGGCGGTCTGCCCGCTAGGAGAGGTCCTCGGGAACTGAACCCGGGGCCTCCCATGTGGTATGCTGGTGCCCTATCCACTGGGCTATCGAGCCGGCCCCCAAATTAAAACATTTAATACCCTTCAGGTACCTCTTTCTGAGACTGTTGTTTGATTTGGATTATCAAACAGAAAAATGTAAGTTCATCTTTTATTAAATCTTTTTAGTTCAGAATGTTGGTTACCAAAGAAGTAATCATAAATATATCCTCCAGTGATTTGTCTATTGGTAACTGCCTATGGTGTAGAAATCTATCCACAAAATTCATTGTGTAACTAGAGAAATCAGTCCTAAATATAATAGCATCTGTATTAAGGGGTTTGTTTTTGTGTAATCAAATGTTTTTATTAATTTGACTGAATCATAACCAAAGTACACTGGACATGCAGGGGAAGAAGACAAGAAAATTAATGAAGAATTGGAGTCTCAATATCAGCAAAGTATGGACAGTAAATTATCAGGAAGATATCGACGACATTGTGGACTTGGCTTCAGTGAGGTAGTAACTTATTTTCATTGATTGGAAAGATAATAAATTTTTATTTTGAAATCATATATTATACACTTGACTGTCAGATTACCCTGGCAATCATGAATCCTATGTAGAAAACTCTATATAGTTACTTAAAATATTTTCTATGCCCTATTAGGTTTTTCATAGGTAATCTGAAGAGATATTTCTGAGGGTTTTATAAATATTTTTTCTTAGATGATTGTTAGCACTCATTTTTACTAGGTTTGAACGATGTACAAGTTAGATTAAATGTTTTGTTTAAATTTAAAATAATGGCTTAGGAGATTTCTTTGTTTCCTAAGTGATTTCTTTAGATTATGAATCAATGTGAAACCACTCATTATTCCAAAGTAATGTAATACAGTGGTTTTCAAATTGCAGGTGAGAGTTGAACTTCAGAGTCCTTAAAATTCTACTCAAGGCCCAATATATAAATCAATGAATGTGGAGAGTTCATCAATCCTCAGTTCTTCCTGTGACGGACATTTTTTTTTTTTTTTTAAGGTACCAGGGCTGGGGATTGAAGCCTGCACTCAACCATTGAGCCACATTGGTTTGCTTGTTGTTTTTGTTTGTTTTTTTCAGGAGGCTTTGGGAACTGAACCCTGGACCTCCTATGTGGGTGGCAGGAGTTTAACCACTTGAGCTGCGTCTGCTTCCCAGATCCAGTTTTTTTTGTTTTTTGTTTTTTGTTTTTAAAGATTTATTTATTTTATTAAATATCTCCCCTTCCCCCTGCTGCGGCGACGCGCCGAGATTGGACACTGCGCAGGCGCGGCTTTCCCCGCTTGTGGGCGGTCTCTGCATCTGTTCACGGCCGGCTTTTCAGTACCCAGGGGGCTGGCTGCGCTCCATCCGCGGGCGACCTGCCCTGCCCGTGGCGGCTCTTGCCATGTCCGTGGCAGCTTCTTGCCCTGCCCACGGCGGCTCCGGCCCACCCATGGCGGCTTGCCATTCTCAAGGCGGTCTGCCCGCTAGGAGAGGTCCCCGGGAATCGAACCCGGGGCCTCCCATGTGGTATGCCGACGCCTATCCACTGGGCTATCGAGCCGGCCCCCCAGATCCAGTTTTAAAACCATTGGTTTAATGGCTAGGAAGAGGGCAGTTTTTAAAACTTTGTGACAAAAATTAGAGTTCCCAGATTTTGTACTGAGTGATTGTTTTTATTCAGATTTTTAAAAAAGAGTATTTTGATTGATATTTTTAGGTAGAAGATCATGATGGAGAAGGAGATGTGGCTGGAGATGATGATGATGATGATGATTCTCCTGATCCTGACAGTCCAGATGACTCTGAAAGTGATTCAGAGTCAGAGAAAGAAGAGTCTGCTGAAGAGATCCAAGCTGCTGAACACCCTGATGAAGTGGAGGATCCCAAAAACAAAAAAGATGCAAAGAGCAATTATAAAATGATGTTTGTTAAATCCAGTGGTTCATAACTCCCAAACACTTAATCTTTGTATTAAAAGTAAGCCTTATTGTTATAATGCACAGTGGAGGACTGCTTGTAGAGCACAGACCTTTGTATTATAATTTTTAAAAAGGCCCTTTTAAATAATTACAAAGAGTGTTTGCTTTCAGATGCCATGGGTTACACTTTTATGGGCATGACTATAACCATTTTTGTAAAGAGTAAGAGTTGTATAAAATAAGAAATAAATACAATACTCAGCTTCCTTTCATATTAGCATCATCAACCCTCTAACCTCACCTTTTTACCCCTTCTAAGCAGTTATGGGGGAGACACTTTTGAAACAGGTAATGTTTTGTGATTTTGTTTGTGATGGCTGTTCATCTTTTTTTGTTCCTTCATATTTTTCTCTTATAAAATGTTTGATACTGTGATATGTTCATGAAAAATATTATTCTTTTATTAGACTTTACTATAGTAGAACTGTACATCATGGATATTTCTCCTGACAGTAAAAATCTAAATTAATGTTGGCAAAAGATTAGGTACTTAGTTTAGTCTTACTGATTCAGCTCTACTCTTTTGGACCAAAGCAACATGAGAGCAAGTACTTCCACACCTGTTAGGGCAGTTACAATTGTCGTACATTTGGAATGTTATGAATCCAAGCTGTCTATGTATAATTTGAATTATATCTATGTTAGAGTTTTGATAAAATTTGGCCAGTTTTTGCATAAGAAACTATTTCTCTGGTCATTTGGTCCTATCTATATAAGATTATGTAAAACTGATTTTTCTTTTTTTTTTTTTTTTTTTAAGGTAATATGTGACCAAGGTTCATTTTCTCCATAAGACCTAAATAAAAAGAAAGCAGTTTCCCTTATTTGGTTGTGATACCATTTTCCTCATTATATAATAATGAGGAACAGGCTTATTGAACAAGCTGAAACAAGAAATTCTATTCATTTTGTCCCAGTGCTGTTGTCTTGATTGTCTAATTACTCTAAAATAATATAACTTTCTTAATTTTATTGCTGCTTTTGTTGGAGTGAGGTTAGATTTATCTGACTGCTGTTACGTGGTTCATTTGTACAGCAGATTAACAAACTATATTATGGGATTGTCGATGTTCTGAATAATTAGGTCCAAAATTTTAATGTTTTTCTAAGTAACATGTTCAAAGACTTGAGTCATACCTGTTTGTGAGCTGAACTATGATACAGTTTAGATACTTAAATATGCATTTGATGTGTTTGGTTTTGGGTTTGCTTTTTTATATATATAATTATTCCTATCTCATTTTGAAATTTAGAATGTGTTAGAGGATTGTAGCACCTAGAACAGGTGAGATTTCTGTTTATACAATCCATCCTGAAATATTTTTCATATAGCAGACCCCCTTTTGGTTTTGTTTTGGTTTTTTTTATTTCTCACATTGTTTTAAAATAGGTGCTCTTCTATACAGTAAAATATTGAGTCAGTGGATAGCAGACAGTACATATGACATTTAACAAATAATTGGTTTGAACAGGTTTGACTTAAATCAGCAAATTTTAGTTTGGCTGCTGGTTTTCAAATATCTAGTCTTTTGGGGTTGCTTATTGTAATAAATTTAAATAGAAAGCAAAATCTGATTATATTTAAGAATTGAGGGAGAGACCAGTGTTACGTTTTAAAAAGTATTTTCATCAGTTCATTGTTTAAGTATGTTAGGTTGCTTAAAGTCTTGGTTCTGATATGTAAATAGAAAAGCTTTCTAAAAGAACTACACTAGAATACCTATTTTCTTCCTCTTCAAATAGATAAATTCTGATTTCAATTCATATATTAATACATAATTTAGGGTTGGAATAAATTAGGTCAAATGGTCCATTTGGCCTAGTGTCTTGGCACCACTATCACAGCTTTTAAGCATGAATGTTGGCTTTCATAAAAGAAGACTGATGCTATGCCATCTTCATATCCCTACTAAAAAAATACTAGGTGGGAAAATGCAAATTCTTTTCATGCACTGAAACACTGTTCAGTGAAAAATTTAATGGCAACTATTCCATGTGCAATTAATGTACAACTACCAGGTATTTGCCTATACACAAGTGTTTACCTATACCAATGAGTTAAGTTTTTATTGAAAAGAATGTTTTCAGGAACACAGCAGTTGTGTGTATTAATAGGTAAAAGTTCTTTTCTCCCATTTATAATTTTTAAATTATAAATTTATAAAATCTGGACAAATTGAAGGTACAGAAAAATCTGGAGAGATTGTGATTCTGATTAAACCATAGTTTAACTAACTGGTTGATTTCAATGACCACTTCCTACACATGGGGCTATTTGTTCCTTTACTTTGTCTCCAACACAATCACATCCTGTATAGTTCCAATATCCAAAAAACAATTTTACCTCTGAAATCACTAATTTAGACATCTCACCTCTGACCATAACAACTATTCCTGTGAATCTGTCAGTCTGTTTTCACCTGCTTCATAAGCCTGGTCTAGATTTTCAACTGATCTAACAATTCAGTATCACTTAATATTCCAGATAACCTTCCCCAATGACATACCATCTCGGAAAATCCCAACCTTGTATGTATCTGATCCCCCACAGTGCATTTCTGGGGAAAGACCACTAAATGCACAAATCAGTATTACTAAAAATTAATATTAACAAACCTCAACACTGCCCATTCATTATCCTTGCTGCTTTCACAAGCCTCATCAACTCTTCTCTCATTCTTCTTAACTCTTTAGAACCTCTATTCTAAAACTTGTGGCCTATTCCTCATATCCTTCACTCTTAACATGTTCTTGCCTTCTATCTTATATAGATAATAGAGGCTTTCAGACATAAATTCCCTGAACTTCCACCTATGAAATCCATAACCTTGAAGTGATCTACCATGTTCTAGGTTCCATGCCAGTTCTGTTACCTCATTGAAGGATTAGCTGCGTAACCTTGAACTTACCTTGCTCTCTGGGTAAATAACCACTTCATATAGTAAACAGCTTAGCACAGGGACTGCAGGTACTAAGTATTCAATAAATGCTAGCCACTCTTAATCTCTTGCAGTTCTTGTGAACCTAGTGCTTTTGATTATCTTCTCTTGATTTCAAACTCTCCCTCAATCTGTTGACCCTTTTCTGTCACCATTTGCCCCTCAGATGTGCCACATCTTAAAAAAAAAAAAATTCCTAGACATTGTAACCAGCCACAACCTTATCTTTTTCCACCTTCTAAATTCAATTTTTAATAATTTGTTTCTATTCCTTTCTACCCCACTTCATTCATCCCTGCCCTCCTCAACCCATTCCAATTAAACTGAAAACTGCTTTTATCAAATCAATGATTCTTGTGTTGCCAACAGTTTTTCCCTCCCCGGTTCTTTCCTTGACCCATTTGCATTTGCCATTGTTAACTAGTAGTCTTCAAACTGGAGTGTGTACATCTGTGGGGCACACAAAGGGATTCAATAATCAATTTCCAGATCCTGAATATCCGTAAGTACTTGTTCCTAAGTTGATCTCCCTGTAAACTCCTTTCCTACCTCTCATAGTAACCTCCCACTGGGTGAAGGAAAGGCAGTAACTCAGTCATCCCAAATACACTTGGGGAGTGAAGCTTCCAGGGCTCCAAAAACATGGACAATTTGAAATGTTCATGGTGAGACCTTTTCACAAGTCAAGTGGTTTTTGGTTATATACCTTCAATAAAATTGGTAGAGAACTGAAAATTGTTGGCTGATAGATTAAAAATAGTTTTTGGTGAAAGATTACTATAAATTTTGGCTTTCATTTGCAGAAGAGGTCAGAGGATTGAAGTTTCTAAAACAAACCTGTTACTGACTTCATGTGAACAAGGCTACTCAGTGCTTTCATGTATAAAAAGGGAAAATAGAAAAACTGAAGGTGAGCCCTGCCACCTTTTAAAATTATTTTTAGAGTAAAATTGCCCCTCCCCCCCCCCTTTTGGTGTACATTTCTGAGTTTTAACATATACATTCACCACAGTGAGAATACAGAATAGTTTTATAACCTCAAGAACTCACTCATGCTATTCCCTCACCCAACCCCTTGGTAACCACTAATATGTGCTTTGACACAGAGAGTTTTCTCCTTTTGAGAATGTCATAAATGAAAGCATGTAGTATGTAACCCTTTGAGATTGGTTTCTTTCACTCAGAAAAAGCCTTTGATATTCATCCAAGCTGTTGTATACATTATTCCCTCTTGTTGTATGGTCTATATTATGGATCTACCACAGTTTATCCATTCACCCACTGAAGGGCATTTAGATTGGTTTTTGTTTTTGGCAATTATAAATATAACTGTTAAAAACATGTACAGGTTTTTGTGTAAACATAAGTCTTCATTTCTCTAGGGAGTGAGATTGCTGGATAATATGGTAAGTATATGTTTATAAGAAACAAACACTTTTCCAAAGTGGCTTTACCATTTTGCATTCCCATCATCAATGTATAAAAGTTCCAATTTCCTTGAATCCTCACCAGCACTTGGTATTGTTGGCATTTTTACAATATCTAGGTGCATAGTATTTCTTTGTGGTTTTTTATTTCCATTTCCCTAATAACTGATGATGAACATCTTTTCATGTACTTATTTGCTTTCTGTATATCTTTGGTAAAGTGTCTATTCAAATCTTATGCTCATATTTTAATTGAGTTTGTTTTCTTATTGTAGAGTTGTTTTACTCCCCTAGGCTGCTTAAAGCAGGTATCGTGAAATGAAATGGGTTGGCTTAAGCAATGGGAATTTATTAGCTTACAGCTGAGACCAAGAAAATGTCCCAATCAGGGCAATGCTTTGTTCCCAAATACAGGCTGCTGGTGATCCTGGACTCCTCTGCCACATGGCAAGGCACATGTTTGTATCTGTTTGTCTCTCCCTTCTCTTCTGAGTTTCACTGATTTTAGCTTCTTGCTTTGTTGGCTTTCTCTCTGTATTCATCCTTTTTATGAAGGACTTCAGTAAGAGAATTAAGACCCACCCCTAAGCCATGCCTTAACTAAAGTAACCTCATCAAAAGGTCCTACTTAAAATATGTTTGCACCCGCAGGAAAGGATTAGCTTTAAAAACGTAATTTTCTGGGGTACATACAGTTCCAAACCACCATATGAGTTTTAAGAGTCCTTTTTATATTCTGGATACAAGTCCTTTGTTAAATATGTGATTTGCCAATACTGTATTTTTTCCCAGTCTTTAGTTTTTCTTTATCCTCTTAAAAGGTTATTTAACATAGCAGTTTTTCTTCTTGAAACCCAGTTTATCATTTTTTTCTTTTATGGATCATGCTTTTGGTGTCATATCTAAGTATTCTGCCAGTCATGAAGACTTTTTCCCTATGTCTGCTTCTAAAAGTTTTTATTGTCGTTCCATGTATTACATTTAGATCTATGGTCAGTGTTAATTTTTGTGTAAGTGAACTTGTATAAGTGAACTTTAGATCAAAGTTTTGTGTTTGTTTTGTTTTTGCTTATGCATGTCCAATCATTTGACACTGGTGAAAAGACTATCATTTTTCCACTGAACTGTCATTGTATCTTTGACAATAATCAATTGGCCATATTTATATGGGACTTCCTGTTCTGTTCCATTGGTTTCTCTATCTATCCCTTGCCAATACCATAGTGTCTTGATTACTGTAGCTTTATGGTAAACTTAAAACCCAGTAGTGTGTTTTCCAACTTTATTCTTTTCCAATTTTTTTTTGCTGTTTGAGTTCCTCTGCCAGTTCTAGTGCATACTAGGGCTCATTCCCTTTCTGTTCATAAAGTGCTTTCTCATTCCTTTCATATGGCCATATAGTATTTTTTGAAAGTCTAGTAATATCCCAAGATGGGTCTCATTGTTCACCATTCCAATTAAATTTTTGCTGGGAATCTGATTTTATTTATATACAAATCTGCTTTTTAGTTTTCTCCTTTAGGATCTCCAATTATGTGCATGTTGCATCTCCTATCTCCATGTCCTTTTTCTTGATTTTTTTCATTCCTGTTCTCTAGTCCCCTTACTGTGATTTAAGCACTACATCCTCTATATTCATTTTTATGATTTTTTTTCCGAGTCCTGCCAACTCACATTTCCCTCTGTTGTTTCAGCATATCTTCTTGTATTATTGATGTGTATTCTTATTTTATAGTGGTGAATCATTAAGATTTTAAGGTTATCATGAAATATTTCATCATAATTATCAACTATTTTGAGGCAGTATTTTTCTGGCGAGTGTTCATCTGTCAGTTATTTTTCTTGATCCTTCTCTCTTTGTTTATTGTAGTATCCTTATACAGGGGCGGGGAGGAATACATAAAATAAAAAATAAATCTTTAAAACATAAAGATCGTAGGAATCCAATTTTGAAAATGGAGCACACAGTTACTAGATTGTTGCAATATTTTAAGTGAGCACAGGGGCTTGGACTAGGATGGAAGTGGTGGAAGTCGTGACCTAGATGTATTTTGAAGGTAGGAGCCAACAGTTTTTGCTGACATTGGATGTAGCATTTGAGAGTGGTCAAGAATGAACTCTGGGGAGAATGGGTTTGCCATTTACTTAGATGAGGAAAACTGAAGACTCATCTTTAAATGAGATTCTTCCAAGGTATTTGCAGAATTTTTGACAGGGAGGAATCAGACTAGATGGAGTTTTCCTCACAATCCAGGGTTGTGTGAGTTATTGTAAACCTGCCAATGGAGATCAGATAATATATGGCTGTTCAAATGTGTCTTCTTGCCCTTGCTACTCTGACAGACTGCTTCCTGCAAATAGTCTCACTTTAAAGACGACATTCTAGCTACCTTTCTTTGACATCCTGTAGCAGCACTCTCCTGCACTCTCATTTGATATTCACTGCTTTTTCAACTTTTCACCCATTTTAGAGTTAAGAGCTTCAGATGTCCCCTAGTTTGTTGAAGTTGGACTTTGCACTTCTGTTTCTCATTTTCCTTGTTGCTTTGGGGTGATTTCCAAGAGAAGAGAGAAATAACTACTCTTCCATCTTCAAACTAGAAGTACATAGTTAACCGAACCCCCACTGGCTTGATTTCTGAACTTCAGCTCCTCATCACACTTTCTGAAAGCATTCTGCAATTATTTTTGGCATGGAAAAAATCAAAGGAATAACTTCTGTCTGCTCCCCACAAGGTATGCCCACCACAGTTACCAAACAATGCCTTCCCTGTTCTTCTTCTTCTCATCAACTTCCAAAACTGCTGTTCACTGACCTCAAGGCTGCTTTAAGGGACCTAACTCACACCACTTAAAATGGTGCTTTTTGTGTGGTTAACAGTTGCAGGATGTTGCATCCTAAGGCTGGGTTTCAAATGGAGGCATTTTGCCTGCCAATCTCTTCAAATTAGGCAATTTCAAAGAGAATTGATATATTAGATACAAAAAATCAGTCCTAAAAACTGAAGCTCACATAGTTAATGTGGTAAATGTGAAACTTATTTTTGAGATTCCAAACAGCTGAAGCCAAAGGAAAACCTACAACTCTATAACTTGTGTCTGGTTAAACTGGTGTGCTTTTATCAAGCAGACTATTTCTTGGGTTTTCCAAATGGAACTTATCATGTAGGTCTTTTTTTTTTTTTTTTAAAGATTTATTTTTTATTTATTACATATTACCCCCCCCCTTCCTGCTTGCTCTCGCTGTGCTCATCTTTGCGTTCTTCTGTATCCGCTTGTCTCCCCCCCACTGCGGGGGCCCACTGAGTCAGCTCACTGTGCGGCGGCCTGCCTGCTCACGGGGGCTTGCCTTCTCAAGGCGGTCTGCCTACTCAAGGAGGCCCCAGGAACCAAACCCGGGGCCTCCCATGTGGCAAACCGGCACCCTACCAATTGGGCCACAGCCAGCCCCATGTAGGTCTTTCTTGTCCTTAGACGTGTGGTTCTCAACCAAGAGTAATTTTGCCCCTCCTCCCCAGGGACATTTAACAAAATCCAGAGATAAAATTTTTGTTTGTTAAAACTGAGAGTGCAACTGACATCTACTGGGTAGAGGCCAGGGATACTGCTAAGCATTCTACAATACTCAGTACAGATCCCTCCACAACAAAGAATTATCCAGACCAAAATGTCCAAATTTTGGAATTGAGAAATTCTCTCTGTAGATACAGGTTAAGAGGCACCCCAGCCTTTGGTCCCATGCTTTCGAAGGCTGTGCATATCACACATACATACGTATTTATCAAAGCATGTGGTTGCCTCTGTCATTTAGAATCTGGCTCTCACTGGTCTGCAGCCTATAACCTTAAACATTTAACCTTGAAACCAGGAAAATTCTCCATATCTTTTGTCCTATGTCCTTGAAACAAATTCCGTGGTGGTTAGTGTTTTTTTTTGCCACTGCTCATGTCAGAGATAGACACTGCTTCAGAGTACTGTAGGTAGGAGTGGAAGAGATGCTCATGTAAAAGAAAAGACTGATTTGTCAAATCCTCACATGGATGCACTGGATTTTTGCATAATGAGGTTTTGTTGCTGAGGGGTGAGAAATACAGGACAGAGTACAAACTGCTAACATATCACTGGAGTCCCTGAGAGAGGAGAATAAGGAAAAATCAATGTTTAAAGAGAAAATGGATGAGAATTTTCCCAAACTGACAAAATACATCCACTCACAGATTTGGGATATCCTTACACGTCCCAAGTACAATAAAGAAAATCACACCTAGGCATATCATAGTAAAAGTACTGGGAACCAAAGGCAAGGAGAAAAGAGCAGATAGAAAAAAGACATTATCTTCAAGGTAGCAAAAATAAGAGTTAGCTTCTCAACAGAAACAACGAAAGCCAGAAGACAATGTAATGATACCTTCAAAATAGTAGGGGTAAACTACCTTGCTAACTTAGAAGTCTATGCCCAGGGAAAATGAAGGTGAACAATGAGATACCACCTCACGCCTACTAAGCTGGCTTAACTGATGAGTGAGTGATGTAGGTGATATTTGTGTCAAGTTGTAAGGAACATTGTAGAGGTAAGTCGCACCTTGCCTGTTGAGCCATTTTCTTCTGACCCTCCCAGTTTTGGGTTGGCCCATCTGGCCTTAATTGCCAAGAAGGAATTGGCTCTGAAGGAAAAAAAAAACAAGAATAAAGGTAAAGAAATTGGTTTTGGTTAACCTATACAGGGTTTATGACCATTGAAAGGAGGGAAGCACATAAAGTGAGTTCCATATTCAACCCAGATTTCTCACTGAGGTCACCTTATGAGAAACAAGCCCACAGAGTGGCAATCTTGCTGGGTGGAAGAAACAGCATTTAGGGCTGTCAAAGTGACTGGAATTTGGAAGGAAGAGTATTGGAGAGGAGGGCGCTATATCCTCAAAAACCCACTGGGTCCTTAGTTGACTCAAGCTACACAAAAATAGGAAAACTATGGGAGACTATCACAGAATAGCTGCTTGGAGACCAACAGCTAAACAGCTTCTTAGCCTCTTAGCCACATCTTTTGGAATGGGCAATTCCACCTTGTAGAGAAGAGTGGAATGCTAAGCTCACCCTACCTACCTACCTTTCCTTCTTTCTGTGGTTCTTGGCTCCACAATTTTTCGCTGCTTTGATAGATCTCCAATGCCTCCTTGTTCTTAGTGGGCAAATTTTCAAAGCAACCTTGTCCACCATTGCTAGAAGCAGAATTATTTTTTCTTTAAAATATTTTTGAGAAAAATTTAAAGCATAAATAATTGGAGGGCTATCTCGTGTTCATGGATTAGAAGATTCAATATTGTAGAGATTCAATTCCCACCACCACAATAATCTAGATGTAATGCAAACCCCCTAAAAAAGGTAAAATAAATGCTGGGGGAGGGGTGAAACTTGCCAAGCTGGTCCTAAAAATTATAAGGAAATAAAAAAGACCAAAAATAGCCAAGATACTTGTGAAGAATAAGAATAAGATAGGAGAAGCAGATGTGGCTTAAGTGACTGAGCTCCCACCTACCACATGGGAGGTCCCAGGTTCGGTTCCCGGTGCCTCCTGGAGAAGACAAGCAAAATAGCAAGCTGGCACGATAGGCAGGCACAAGCTGGTGTAACAAGATGATGCAACAATGGATATCACCCCAAACAGAGGGCCTCCTGAGGGCTTTGGAGATATCCAGGTTCCATATCAGGGCAAATAGCCCCAGAATTTGGTGCCTTACCAGTGGGCCCTAATTTGGAATCCTTGCTCCTGAGAGTGACAGAGTCTGACCGAAATATGTCTTCACTGCACATGGTCCATCTCTCTCTC
The DNA here is from genome assembly GCA_004027955.1 of Chaetophractus vellerosus. Taxonomy (NCBI): domain Eukaryota; kingdom Metazoa; phylum Chordata; class Mammalia; order Cingulata; family Chlamyphoridae; genus Chaetophractus; species Chaetophractus vellerosus. Next base: position 879 of record PVKH010004678.1, on the reverse strand, counting down.
CTATTCAAACCTATATTTGATGCCAGAGTTTTAGGTGTACTTCCATAGACCGGAGACTATGAGCTGTCCATGTGCCAACTGGGTCCAGAGACTCTGTGGACCTGCAACTCCTACGCTACAACTCAATGGACTCACCCAGGACACCTAGTTTGGACTTGATGATGGACGACGGCTATCCTGGGGAATGGAGAGAGCCTGCAGCTGCAGGCAGGATAATCTCTTCCATTGTATCCATGGGATATAAGCCCCCTCCCACTTGGTGGTGGAGGGGACATCACCATTCTAGACTCCTCGGGATTGGGGGAAGAGGTATGGACTAGAGTGTACTTGTTGGTGTCCTGTTATAGACTTGTTGTGATTCATGCAATGGAAGAAATTACAAAATCATGTGGAGCCAGGGGCCACTGGACACTTTGTGGCAGGGAGAGGGAAGGGCAGTTGTAATACAGGGCCTTTTTTGGGACTTAGGAATTGTCTTGGGTGATGTTGCAATGGAGGAGATAGGCCATTTTATATCATCATGTATCATGCAGAACTGTATGGGAGAGAGGGTGGTCTACAGTCTGAACTATGGTCCATGCATGGTGGCAAAGCCCCAAAATGTGTATATCTATTACAGGTGATGTGTCACACTGATGAAGGATGTATATGTGAGAGGTTGTGGGAGGTGTGGGAGGTGGGGCATATGGGTACTCCTAAAATTTCTGTGTAACATTTATGTAAATTGATGTATCCTAAAAAAAAAAAATTTTTTTTAATAAAAAAAAAGGTGATGCAACAAGGAGACACAAAGAGGAAAGACAATGAGAGACACAAAGCAGGGAGCTGAGGTAGTTCAAGCGATTGAGTGCCTCTCTCCCACATGGGAGGTCCCAGGTT
>PVKH010004677.1:0-23037 GCA_004027955.1 Chaetophractus vellerosus | reverse complement strand
TCTGTCTCTTCCATCATAATCAGGAAGCCCAGGCAAGCATTCCCACAGGACTCTGAGCTTACGTCCATCAGCTCTTAGCCTGCTGCACCGTGATTGTGGCAAGGGGAGGAAGAGATGGTTGGGCACCAACTTCAGCTACTGATTAGTAAATCTGGCAGGCTAAAGTATAATCCTAAGAACAGCTAAAGTTTGAACCTGTACAAGTCAGAAAGAGGCCAGTAGCCACCACCTTAACTCCGTGCCTGACACAAAGGGAAGTGGGGCTGACTGAAAATGACAGTGCTGGTAGGGAACGGCTTCTTTCCATCTAGATCAATTGTCACTCTAGCCTAAGCCCCAGGCCCACCTTGGGCAGGGAGGAGTTTGGGGGAAGCTGCACCAATCTCTCCGGGAAGCTGCACCAACCTCTCCAGGAAACTACAGGCCATGCCATGTAGGCTGGTGATCATCCTACTTTGGCAGTGCAAGCCACCCCAGGAGCTATTCTGTGATAGTAATTGGAAGCTCCATTTCCCAAAAACGGGGGAGGAAGAGATGGTTGGCCACCGATTTCAGCTACTGATGAGTAAATTCAGCTGGTTAAAGTATAACCCTAAGAACAGCTAAAATTTGAGCCTGTCCAAGTCAGAAGGAGGATGGTAGCTACCATTTTGACTCCACCCCCAGCATGAGGGGAAGCTGGGCTGACTGACAATCACAGTGATGGTAGAGACTGGTTTCTTTCACCCAGATTGGCCTGCAGCCCTACCTTAGGCTTCAGCCCTACCTCTAGCATGGAGAAAGCTGGTGGGCCCTGCACCAGCTTATCCAGGTAACTGCAGGTACATTTAGCTGGCACAGAGTGAATAATTGGCAGTCTACTGGGGCAAATGCAGTCATCTTGGACCTGCACTGCATAGATTGCTGCCCACACTTGCAGCTCCATCCCCGCCCTAGGCAGGGGAGAAAGGGGCATGAAGCTTCATCAGTCTCTCTACAGTCTAGGCCTGTATGACTTTAATTATTCCACACAGCTGTGGCTCTATCTCTACCCCTGGAAAAGGAGAAAGTTGGGAGAAGCTTCTTTGGTCCTTGGGGCAATGAGGGCAGCTTGAGCCTCTAGAGCTTATAGCACCAACTACATCCTTGGCTCCTACTACACAACCAGCAAGGGAGAAAGGGCAGGAAGCCCTAAACTAAAGAGAAAACCTGCACCCAGAATAAATACTCTAGTAAGCCAGATGCCAAGACACTAAAAAAAATTTACAATCCACACAGGAAACAGGAAGATGTGACCCAGTTAAAGGAACAAGATAAGCTTTCAGATGACATAAAGGAGTTGAGACAACTAATCATAGATGTTCAAACAAATCTCCTTAATGAATTCATTGAGATGGCTAAAGAAATTAAGGATATTAAGAAGACATTGGATGAGCACAAAGAAGAATTTGAAAGCATGCACAGAAAAATAGCAGATCTTATGGGAATGAAAGGTGCAATAAGTGAAATTAAAAATACACTGGAATCATATAATAATAGATTTGAGGAAGCAGAAGAAAGGATTGGTGAGCTTGAAGGAATGGCCTCTGAAAATGAACATACAAAAGAACAGATGAAGAAAAGATTGGAAAAACTTGAACAAGGTCTCAGGGAACTAAAGGACAGCAAGAGATGTGCAAACATACATGTCTTGGGTGTCTTGGGAAGGAAAAAGGGGTAGAAGGAATATTTGAAGAAATGATGGTAGAAAACATCCCAACCCTATTGAAGGACATAGATAGCTATGTCCAAGAAGAATGATGTACTCCCATCAAAAAAATCCAAATAGACCACCTCTGAGACACATACCAATCAGAATGTCAAATGCCAAAGACAAAGAGAATAGAGCAGCAAGAGAAAAGTGATGCATAACATATAAGAGATACCCAATAAGATTAAGTGCTGATTTCTTACCAGAAACCATGAGGCAAGAAAACAGTGATATGATATATTTAAGATACTGCAAGAGAAAAACTTCCAGCCAAGAATCTTATATCCGGCAAGATTGTCTTTCAAAAATGAGGGCGAGTTTAGAATATTCACAGATAAATAGAAACTGAGAGAGTTTGTAACCAAGAGACCTGCTTTGCAGGAAATACTAAAGGGTTTGATACAGCCTGAAAAGAAAAGACAGGAGAGAGAGGCCTGGAAGAGAGTCTAGAAATGAAGATTATATCAATAAAAGTAACTAAAAATGTCAAGAGTGCTGAAAATAAAATATGACAGATAAAACCTAACTATTCAGTGTAAATGTAACCAATGATATAAAGCACTTGTATTCAGAAAACTACAACTCATTGTTAGAAGAAATTTTAAAAAGACCTAAATAATTGGAAGAACATTCCATGTTCACAGATTAGAAAGCTAAATATCATTAAGATGTCAATTCTTCTCAAATTGATGTACAGGTTTAATGCAATCCCGATAAAAATTCCACCTTCCAAATGACTATCAAATTTATGTGGAAGGGTAAGGGGTCCTGAATAGCCAGAAACATCTTAAAAAGGAAAAGCGAAGTTGGAGGACTCTCATTTCTGGACTTTTAAGTTGTATTACCGAGCTACAGTGGTCAAAACAGCATGGTACTGGCATAAAGACAGACACATAGACCAGTGGAACTGCGCTGATGGTTAAAAAACAGACTTTCACATCTATGGTCAAGTGATTGACTAGCCTCTCAAACCCACCCAGCTCAGGCAGAACAGTCCATTCAACAAATGGTGCTGAGAAAACTGGATATCCATAACAAAAGAAGGAAACAGGGCCCCTATCTCACACCTTATACAAAAATTAACCAAAATGAATAAAAAATCTAAATATAGAGGCAAGAACCATAAAGCTTCTAGAAGAAAATGTATGAAAATATCTTCAAGACTTGGTGGGAGGTGGTCGATTCTTAAAGGAGATAAGAGGAGGACTGAGATGGACTACTGATATTTAATGTATGTAGAAGCTTTAATTAGCTTCACTGTAAAAGAATGGAAATGTACAGAATTGATGGTAACACATTATAGTGAGTAATAGCTGGTTTATAAATGGGGAAGTGGCTGAAAATGGTAGTGTAGGGATGTAAATGCTAATTGACAGAAAGCTAGAGAATAATGTAGGGACTGAATAGCACAGTAAACCAGAGGTGGATGAGAATTGTGGTTGATGGTACAGATGCAAGAGTGTCCTTTGTGAGCTAGAGCAGATGTACATCAGTATTACAGGGTGGTGGGAATGTGGACAGGCATGGGAAAAATGCAACTGGAGTGACCTATGGACTGTGGTTAACAGTAATAAGGTAATATTCTTCCATCTGTGCCAAAGATGTACTGTGTTGATAATGGGGGAGTACGGAAAATGCCAAATGTACGCTGTGGTCCTGGTAATAATCGGATGATATTATCTCATAATCTATACCAAATGTTCCACCACGGTGTGGTGTGTTGATAGAGTGGTGGTGTTTGGGAATTCTGCATAAGTGCATGATTGTTTTGTAAGTTCACAACTTCTTCCATAAAAATATATTTAAAAAATAATAATAGGATGGGTTGGGAGAAAAATACACCAAATGTAGGATAGGGACTGTAAGTAGTGGTAAGATTTTGACAGTATTCTTTCATAATTTGTAACAAATGTCTCAAGACAATGTAAGGTGGTGGTGGTAGGTATGGGACCTCTGTGTGATGTTATGAGTGTTTGCTTTGTGAGTTCACAACTTTTACTATATACTTACTGTTTATGTATGTCCATGTATAAATGATATAAAAATAATAATAGGGTGGGTTGGGGGAAAATACTTTGGTTAGTAGTAGTGTTTTGAGGATGCTCTTTAATCATTAAAAATGTTTACAGCAATGTAGAATGTTGGTGGTGGGGTGAGGCATGCCCTGTGTGGTGTTGTGTATGATTGTTTTGTAAGTTCACAATTGTTGCTATATATTTGTTATTTATGTATGTTCATGTATGAGTGATATACTTCAATAAATTAAAAAAATACATAGGACTGTACAAAGAAAAAAAAATAAAGTGAAGATAATACACACACAAAAATGTGAGAAGATAAATCACATTTAACATGTATGTAATGCCAGTTCTTTAAGAGGAAAAGTGTGGTCCAAAATAGCAAATGTAGGACCAGCTAAAACATGTAGTCTTTATTTTTTTTAAACATGTACTTGGTCTTTCGTCTGTGTCTGTTTTATTCCACTAGAGTAAATGTGTCCTTGATGTAAATGCAGAGCATTTCTTCTTGATTTAATTTGTAGATGTAGTAAAGACTTTACAATACAATTCAATAATAAAAAAGTAATTAACCTCTTAAAAAAAAGAAAAAAGTCTAACCAAGGAAGGCTTCCCTGAGAAAGTAACATTTGAAGAAAGCAATGAAGATGATGAGGGAATGAGCCATGTGGTTATTTGGGGTAACAGTGTCAGAGACATAGTCAACTGTGACATGCCTGGAGTGTTTAAGAGAGAAGAGGAAACTTGTGGCTGGAAAAAAAAGCATTAAGTGTATGAGTCATAGGAACTGTGGTCAAAAAGATCTTAAAGGGGCTAGATATTATAGAGCTTTGTGGGCTATTGTAAGGCTTTACTTTGAGGAAGACAGAAAGAAATTGAAGAGTTTTAAGTAGAGGAGTGACTTTTGTTTTAGGAGGTACCAGGGAATGAACCGAGGACCTCATATGTGGGAAGCAGGTGCTCAATCAATAAGCTACATCTGCTCCCTAATGGGAGTTGGTTTTTTCGTTTGTCTTTAGGAGGTACCAGGGATCAAACCTGAGGCCTCATACATGGGAAGCAGGCTGTCATCCACTTGAGCTACATCCGCTCCCCATGGTTTATGTCTTAATAACTCATGCTATGTGGAGTGCTGTGGAGGAGTGTGGAGAATAGAATAAAGGGGGACAAGGAGATCCTATTGCAACAACATGGACTAACCTTGAAAGGCATGTTGAGTGAAATAATCCAGATACAATAGGACAAATATTGTGTGATTCCACTAATATGAAATATCTAGACTAAACAAATTCCTAAAAACAGAAGGTAGTTTAGAGGTTACCAGGGCTGGGGGAATGGGGAAGGAATGAGTTAAAGTAATTAATACTACTGAATTGTATACTTAAAATGGCTAAAATGGGAAACCATGTAATATATATGTTAACACAATTTAAAAAGTTAATTTTTAAAAAGATGCTATTGCAGGAACACAGGAGAGAAGAAGATGGCTTGAACTAGTTGGTAGCAGAGGAAATGGTGAAAGGGGTTCACATTCTGGATCCGTTTTGAAGATTGTGCTCACAGGACTTGCTAGACAATTGGATATCAGGAGTGAAAGGATCACTCCAACTCCAAGGATTTGGGCCTGAGCAACTGCAAAGATAAATTTTCCATTTTAAAAATAGATACATGAAGAGTTCTGGTAATGGTAGTGAAGTCTGTATTAGATTAACCCTCTCATAAATAACAATTATAAACTTAGGACAGAATATATAAAACAGCTCTTTGAAGGATTTGACCCTTGAAAGACAGAAACCATGCTGGGTGAGATTTATGTTTATACTGCTTTTACCCTGAAAGCACTCCCAGAAAGTACAATGTTAGGTGGCTAAAATTCACGCAGAAAGCCTAAGTTTATTGGTTTCAGGTGTCATTGCTGTCAGAAAGGCTAGAAATTGAGACGCACAGAACAGGGAGCCCTCCAATCTGCATATCACCTCTCCTGAAATTCTTAGCTGATTCTTGAACTTCTCATGCAAGAGGGAACTCCAAAAGGGCTAGGAAAAAGCAATAATTAGAAGAATAAAAGAGATGAGCAGAGAGTTCTCAGGGGAGACAAGAGTTTAGAATTTTAATTCTGCCAACTTAGGAGGGCTTAGTAAATACCTTGAGATTTTCACTGAAATCTCAAAAGGGCTATAACTCAGGAGTAAAAACTATGTCCTAGCATTAAGAATTCATCCTAAGACTGACTAAGGACAAAACCAAAACAGAACTTTCCTAACAAAGTGTAAACCAAGCATCAAAGTGATCAGTCAGTAATATAATCATTCAAGGTAGGTAATTGAAAATCTTTCCAGTGCTTTATCTGTAATGTCTAGTATACAGTGAAACAATAACAAGCTTGAGAAGAAAGAAAATATAGTTAAGTAAAAAGCAATTAATAGAAGTAGACTCCTAGATCATCCATATGTTAGAATTAACAAGCATGGACTTTAAAGCAGCTATTGCAACTATTTCAGGGACTTAATGGAAAAGATAACCATAGTGAGTAAAAAGGTGGGGCATTTCAGCCAAAAAAGGGGAAAAAAAACAATACTGAAGAGGAAACTATAAAAAGCAATCAAATGGAAATTTTAGAATTGAGAAGTATAATATGTGAAATAAAAAAATCATTGGATGAGCTTAAATTTGTAGTGAGGATATCTGAAGAGTCACTGAACTTGATAGATAAGTGGAAATTATCAAATCTAGGAACATAGAAAAAAGATCAAAACAACAACAACAACAAAATCTCAGTGACTTGTGAAACAGACAGTCTAACATATGCATGGATTGTGTCCCTAAGGGGGCATAGAGAAAGAGTGTGGCAGAAAAAATATTTGAAGAAATAATGGTGTAAAATTTCCCAATTTTGGTGAAAAACATTGTCTTACAGATCCAAGAAGCCCAGTGAATGACAATCATAATAAATACAAAGAAAACCACATTTAGACACATAATAAACCAATGATAAAGATAAAATCTTGAAATCAGAGGAACAAAAGACAAATACAGAGGAACAACAGTACAGTTGACAGCTTTCTCATAAGAAACAAAGCCAAAAGACAATGGAGTATCTTTAAAGTGATAATGCTGTTGACCCAGAATTCCAGTGAAAATTTCCTTCAAACATGAAAATATTCTTCAGATGAGGGGTTCTTAACTTTTTTGTTCCATGGACCCCTTTGCCAGTAAGGTGAAAACCACGGACCCCTTCTCAGAATGTAGCAGCAGATAGTTTTATGACACTTGACTAGGATCAGGTCTAACAACTACCATAATTTTGAAGTATAGATGAGCGTAAGCAATTTTTTGAGATATGCAACAACTGTAATGTGATATGAAATGAATACTACTGTAATTTATTGCATTCGCACATAAGTGAAGGAAATGCTAGATTTCAGTTGGTGGTCAGAGAAAATAAAGATAATAAGTTGATTTTTTTCAATTCAAGCTCATGGATCCCCTGAAATCTACAGAAAGTAATAACAAACACTGGAAATGGTAATATGTGGGTAAATGTAAGAGAGTATCTTTATTCTCTTCTCTCAGTTTCTTTAAAAAGCAATTCACAGGGAAATTAGAAATTATTTTAAACTAATAATAATGAAACTCCAACAAGCATATCAAAGTTTGTGGCTATACTTGAATACTTAAAGGGAAATTAATCACTTTAAGTGTTTATATTAGGAAATATTTGAGATCTTGGGTTAGACAAGGATTGTTTAGAGATGTTACCAGAAGCATAATCTATAAAAGGGGAAAAAAAGGATAAATAGACCTCATAAAAATACAAAACATTTGTACTTTAATAGACACCACTAAGATCTCTCTCTTCTGGTTTATCAAGATAGCAGTGTAAAATGCTCGAGGGATCCTTTCCCTCACAGAATCTCTGAAAAACCAGCAAATAGTAGCAGAGCCATCTTCCTCAAAACTCTGAAAAAAGGAGTTAAGAGTTTCAGTAATTGGGTGAGTGCTAGAGACAAAGGATTAACTGCTGTAAGTCATACAAAAGAGAACCCTAGAGGGGAGATAGTTTATTTCATAGGGAGTAAGAAGGGGCATTTGAATTCTTGTAAAGAGGGGAATTCCTTAGGTCTTGAGCAAGCACAATCCCAGGACAAGATAAGGGCTCAAGAAAGACCTAGAGGACCCTACACCTCACATATGCCTCAGGCTGATTTTCTTGATAGGAGAGGGAGCTAAACTCTGAAGGATAACACCAGCCAATAAAGAGTCTGTTTGCAAAGGCTGTGAAAGGTGTTTTTTACATTGTTTTGTTCTTGTCATTTAAGGAAATTTCTGACCTATCACCAGCTGCATACAAACTCCAGGTACAGACAGCTGAGGGCCTGAAGTCCAGCCTTTAAAATATTAATGTGTACACTATGCAACAAAAGATTATAAGACAAAGAAACAGGAAAGGATGGCACATCCACAGGAACAAGATAAAAATCCAGAAACCATCAATGAAGAATACCAGACTTTGGACATACTGGACAGACTTAAAAAAAAAAAAAAACAATCCTCAATATGCTTGAGGAGATAAAAGGAAAATACAGAGAAAGAACTAAAGGATTATCAGGAAAACAATGAGCAATGTGAGAATTTCAATTTAGAGACAGTAATTTTAAAAAGGAAACGAACAAATATTGGAGTTGATGACCACAGTAACTGAAATAATAAATGCCCTAGAAAGTTTCAACAGCAGATTGGACCTGGGAGAAGAATCAGTGAACTTGAAGACAAAACAACTGAAGTGATTCAAGGTGAGGAACAAAAAGAAAAAAGTGAACAGAGCTTAAGAGATCTGTGGGACAAAATCAAGTATAACAATATATGCATTCTGGGAGTCCCAGAAGGAGGAAGGATTGTTCAAAGAAATAATGGCAGAAAACTTCCCAACTTTAGGAAAAGACATGACTATGCATATTCAAGAGGTCCAATTAACCACAAACAAGATTTACTCAAAAAGAACCTCACCCAGACATGTAACAGTCAAACTGTCAAATGCTAAGGAAAAGGAGAGAGTTCTAAAAGATAAGAGTAAAGCAATGTGTTATGTACAAGAGAGTCCCAATAAGATGAAGAGCTTGTTTTATCAGCAGAAACCATGGAGTTAAGAAGGCAGTGGATGAAATATTTAAAGGGCTGGGAGAAAACAAATGCCAACCAAGAATTTTATATCTGGTGAGACTGTGTCAAAACTGAGGGAAAGATTAAGATATTTCCAGATAAAAGCTGAGGGAGTTCATCACTACTAGATCTGCCCTGTAAGCAAGATTAAAGGGAATTCCTCAGATTGAAAAGAAAAGATACTAGACAGTGGATCTAAGTGTCATAAAGAAAGAAAGACCTCTGGTAAGGGGAACCATATGGATAATTATATTATTTTACAGTACTATTGTATTTTTTGGTATATAACTCCAATTTTTACTTCTTACAGGCTCTAAAATACAAATATATAGTAAATTATAATAAATCTATGGTTTTGGGCACACAATGTATAAAACTGTAATTGGTAACAAGTACCACAAAAAGGGTGGGGAGACAGGGATATAGGAATGTGTATGTGTATGTTATTGAAGTAATGTTGGTATCAAGTCAGATGTGACAGTTAAACACTTAGGATGTTAAATTTAAGCCCCATGGTAAGCACAAAGAGAATATATGAATCATATATAAAGAAAGAGAGGAGAAAGGCCTCAAAATGTTCTCCCAACAAAATCCAGATAAATATGAAAGCATTAATGAAAGAATTGATGGATCAAAAATTATAAAACATCAAAGACAAAATAGCAAAATGGCAGAAGAAAGTCCTACATTATCAGTAGTTACTTTAAATGTAAATGGAGGGCCCGGCTAGATAGCTCAGTGGATAAAGAGCGCACTGGGGTACCACATGGGAGGCCCCGGGTTTGGTTCCCGGGGACCTCTCCGAGTGGGCAGACGGCCTTGAGAAAGGCAAGCCGCCGTGGGCGGGGCAGAGCCGCCGTGGGCAAGGCAAAAAGCCGCCACGGGCAGGGCGGAGCCCCCACGGGCATGGCAAAGTCGCCCGTGAAAAGCGGAGCTGCTGCCTGCGAACTGCGGAAGCCGGCAGCCCACAAAAACATGGAGGACTGCTGCCCGCAAAACATGGAGTGGAGCCGTCCTTGAAAACGGAATGGAGCCACCCTCGAATGGAGCGAGCCGCCGCCTCGGAGAGCCGACTCAGCACGTCGCTGCAAAGACAGGGGGGAGACAAGAAGCAGACATAGAAAAACATAGAAGAATGGACACACAGCAAGAGCAAGCAGAAAGGGGGGGGATATGTAATTTAAAAAAATCTTTAAAAAAAATGTAAATGGATTAAAGTCTGTAGTCAAGAGGCAGAGATTGGCAGAATGAATGAATAAAAGATCATGACCCAACCATATTCTGTTTACAAGAGACTTACCTTAAATTCAAAGACAGAAGTAGGTTGCAAGTGAAAGAATGGAAGAAAGATAGATACACTGTGCAAATAGTAACTGAAAGAGAGCTGGGGTGTCAGATAAAGTGGAGTATAAGTCAAACACTGTTAAAAGGGAAAAAGAAGGTCACTGTATATTGACAAAAGAGGTCAATTAAATAAGAAGACACAACAATTATAAATATATATGCACCTAATGGCAGAGCCTCAAAATATATGAAGTTCAAATTCTGACAGATGAGAAGGAAGAAACAGACAGTTCTACATTAATAGTAGGAGACTTCAGTATACCACTTTCAATAATGGATAGAACCTCTAGACAGAAGATCAGTAACGAAATAGAGAAATTGAATGATATTATAAACCAACTAAACATAACAAATATGTAGGACAATTCACCCAATTGTAGAAGAGTATATATTCTTCTTTTGTGTATATGGATCATTCTTCAGGACAGACCATATGTTAGGCACAAAAAAAGTCATAATAAATTAAAAGATGTTTAAATCATGATGTATGTTTTCCATCCACAATGGAATAAAGCTATAAAACAATAACAGAGCTCTTGATTGAAATGATAAATGCACAACTATGTGATTATACCAAATACCATTGATTATGCACTTTGAATGAATTATATCAATAAAATTGATTTGTTTTAAAAAAACCTTGGGAAAAAAATAAAAATTTAAAAAAACAGTAACAAAAATGGAAAATTCACAAGTATGAGGAAATTAACACACTCTTGAAAAAACAGTGGGTTAAAGACAGAATCACAAGGAAAATTAGGAAATATTTTGAGGCAAATGAGACCAAAACATACCAAAACTTATGGGGTACAGCAGAGGCATTGCTGAGAGGGAAATTTATAGTTCTAAATGCTTATATAAGAAAAAAAAATCACATAATCAGCTATCTTCACAACTGGAGAATCTAGACAAAGAGCGAACTAAAAACAAGCTGAAAGAAGACAATAACAAAAATTTGAACAGAGATAAGTGAAATAAAGAATTTTTAAAAAATCAATGAAACCAAACTTTGATCTTTCTTTGAAAAGCTCAAAGAACCAAAGTTTGCTGCTAGTCTAATGAAAATAAGAGATGCAAATAACTAAAATCAGAAATGAAAGGGGGGCATTACTACTGACGCCATAGAAATAAAAACTATGTATGTTATAGGATCATACTTTGAACTACCCCACACCCACAAATTAGATAACCTACGTGAACTGCATGTATTCCTAGAAAAACATAAACTACCTACACTAACTCAAGAAGAAATGGCAGGTCTCAACAGACCAATAACAAGTAAATAGATTGGGCCAGTAATCAATAACTTCCCAACAGAAAAAATAAAGCCTAGGACTAGACAGCTTCACTGGTGAATTTCACCAAACATTCCAAGAAGAATTAATACCTCTCCTGCTCAGACTCTTCCAAAAAATTGAATAGGAGAGAACCCTAACTCATTCTATGAAACTAATGTCAGCCTAAAACCAAAATCAGATAATAATACCATGAGAAAAGAACATACAGGCCAATATCCCTTATGAACTTAGTTGCAAAACTCCTCCACAAAATACTAGCAAACCGAATCCAACAGCACATCAAAAGAATGATATACCATGATCAAGTAGGATTTATCCCAACTGTGCATGGGTGGTTGAACATAGGAAAATCAATTAATGTAATACACCAAATTATTAGAACAAAGGACAGAAACCACATGATCATCTCAGTTGATGCAAAAAAAGGCATTTGACAAAATCCAGCTCCCCTTCTTGATGAAAATGCTTAGAAAACAAAGAATAGAAGGAAATGTCCTCAGCATGATAAAGGGCATATATAAAATATCCACAGCTAAATTCATACTCAATGTTGAAAGACTGAAAGCATTCCCTCTAAGATCAGGTACAAGGCAAGGATGCCCACTGTCACCACTGTTAGTCAATAATGTACTGGAAATTCTATCCATAGCAGTTAGGCAACAAAACAAAATAAATGCTATCCAAATTGGAAGGAAGAAATAAACTTTCCATATTTGCAGATGGCATGATCCTATATAGGGAAAATCTTGAAAAATCCACAACAGAGCTACTAGAGCTAATAAACTAATTCAGTGTCAAGCTACAAGATCAGCAAGCAGAAATCAGTAGTGTTTCTGTAAATTGGTAATGAATAGTCTAAAGAGGAAATCAAGAGAAGAATTCCATTTATAATAGCAACTAAAAGAATCGAATATCTAGGAATAAATTTAATCAGGTATGTAAAGGACATGAAATATTACAAAACATTGCTAAAAGAAATCTAAGAAGACCTAAATAAATGGAAGACATTCCATGTTCATGGATTGGAAGACTAAATATTAAGATGAGAGTTCTATTCAAAGCACTTTATATATTCAATGTGACCCCAATCACAATTCCAGCAGCCTCCTTTTCAGAAATCAAAAACCCAATCAAATTTATATGGAAGAGTAAGGGCCCGAAATAGCCCAAAAAATCTTGAAAAAGAACAAAATTGGAGAGCTCACACTTTAAATTTTAAAACTTATTACAAAGCTACAGTAATAAAAATAGCATAGTACTGGCACAAGGTCAGACATAGACTAATGGAATTGAATTGATAGTTTAGAAATAAAGCCTCACATCTGTAGCCAAATGATGTTTGACAAGAGTGTCAAGTCCACTCAATTGGAAAAAATAGTCTCTTTAACAAATGACGCAGGGAAAACTGGATATCCATATGCAAAAGAATGAAGGTGGACACCTATCTCACACCTAATACAAAAAAAATTAAAAGTTCAAAATTGATCAAAGACCTAAATATATGTGAACCAAAACTGTAAAACTCCCAAAAGAAAACAGAGGGAAACATTTTCATGATCTGTGTTTGTAGTCTTTACAAACTTAGGTTTTACCTAAAAGCACAAACAACAAAAGGAAAAAATATAGGTAAATGGGACCTCCTCAAAATGTAAAACTTTTGTGCAAAGAACATTATCAATAAAGTGAATAGACAGCCTACAAAATGGAAGAAAATACTTGGAAATCACAAATCTGACAATGGTTTAATATCCAGAATATTTAAAGAAATCCAACAACTCAACAATAAAAAAACAAACAACCCAGTTTAAAAATGGACAAAGATTTGAATAGACAGTTCTCCAAAGAAGATATACAACTGGCCAATAACCTAATGAAAAGATGCTCAACATTTTTGTGCAAATAAAATCAAAACCACAACATGCAATTTCACATCCACTATTAAAAAAACAAAATAAGTGTTGTAAGCAAGGAGAGGATAGAGAGAAACAGGAACACTCGTTCATTGCTGGTGGGAGTGTAAAATGGTACAGCCACCGTGGAAAACAGTTTGGCAGTTCTCAGAAAGTTAAGTATAGAATTACCTTATGTCCTGGCAATCCCACTTCTAGGTATATACCCAAAAGAATTGAAAGCAGGAACTCCAACAGATATTTGCATATCGATATTCATAGTGACATAATTCACAGTAGCCAAAAGATGGAAGCAACCCAAGTGTCCATCAAGAGGTGAATGGAAAAACAAAAATGTGGTATACACTTGCAGGAGAATATTATTCAGCCATAAAAAGAAATGAAGTTCTGATACATGTGACAACATGGATGAACCTTGAAAAAACATCATGTCAGGTGAAATAAGCCAGACACAAATGGACAAATATTGTATCATCTCTTTGATATGAAATAAATAGATTAAGCAAATTCATAGAGTCAGAAACCAAAGGACAGGTTGCAAGGGGCCATGGTGGGGTTAGGAATGGGGAGTTAATGCTTATTTGATCATAGAGTTTCTATTTGGGGTAAAGGAAAAATTTTGGTTATGGAGCGTGGTGATAGTAGCACAACACTGAATGTAATTAACACCGCTGGATTATATATTTGAATGTGTTTAAAGAGAAATTTTAGGTTGTATTAATATCACTAGAATAACAATTTTTAAAAAACGGGACTGTACAACACAAACAGTGAAGCCCAAGTGTGAACTACAGACTCTAATAGTATAGTTAAACAAGTTAAGACACTATTGCAAAGTGTTAATGATAGGGAAAACTGTGTGTTGGAGGGGAGGTATACAGTAATAACTCTTTATTTTCTGCATAATTTTTCTGTAAACCTACAATTTCTCTAATTTAAAAAGTTATATGACACCATTAAGAAGATGAAAAGATAAGCAAAAACCAGGAGAAAATATTTGCAAAACACTTGGTGATCATAGACTTATACCCAGAATTTACAAAGAACTCTTACAACTCATAATAAAACAACCCAGAAAAAAAATGGAGCAAAATTTTTGAACAAACATTTCACCAAAGAAAATATACAAATGACTAATAAGCACATGAAAAGATGCTTGACATAGTCATTTGGGAAATGTAATTTATGGCCACAATGCGATATTTCATATACCCTAGAATATTTATAATAAATAGTAACAAAATGTTGGCAAGAATATGAGAAAAAAGGAGCCTTTCTACATTGATGGTGGGGATATAAAATGATACAGCCATTTTGGATAGTAGATTGGCATTTTCTCAAAAAGATAAACGTGAAACTACAATACACTTTTTCCACTCCCAAGAGAAATTAATACATATTCCCACACAGAGAGTCTGATGTGAATGTTCGTAGTAGCATTATTCGTAATAGGCAAAAACTGGAATCAATTCAAGTATCCATCAGCTGGTGAATGGGTAGATAAATGTGGCATATCCATACAAAGGAATTCTGTCAACCCTAAAAAGGTGTGAACTACTGACACATGCTATGTCATGGATGAACCTCAAAATATGTTGAGTGAAAGAAACCAGACCCTGAAACTACATGATTCTATTTATATGAAATCTCCAGAAATGGAAAAGTTTTAGATACAAAAAGTAGACTAAAGGTTGCCTGAGGCTGGGGGCATGAGGTATGTTACTGCAGAAATGTAAGTGTTCCAAAACCGATTGTGATGGTGGGTACCACTAGGTAACATTACAAAAAATATTGAATTTTACACTTGAAATAGATGAATTTTTTGATAGGGAAAATATAAATGTACCTGAATATAAATATACCTGAATAGTGATATTTTTAAAAAGAAAATAAAGTTTTAAGCCAATACATAATTTTGAATTTAAGAAACTAGAAAAAGAACAAGTTCATCATGAAGTAAATTGTAGGAAGGCAAAAGTAAAAATAGCAGAAACAATGAAATAGTTACCAGACAAACTGATAGTGGAAATCAGCAAAACCAAAAGCTTTAATAAAATTCGGAAACCCCTACCAAGGCCAAAGAGGAAACAGAAAACACACAGATTTTAAAAGAGAAAATAAAACAAATGCAACAAATTAAACCTATCAGGGTGTGTAAAGAATAATATATCATGACCAAGAGCAGATTGTCCCAAAAAAGCAAAATTGGTTTAACATTTGAAAACCAAGCAACATAGTTCATCGTATTAACAGAATAAAGGAGGAAAACCATCATTTCATCCACTTTTGACAATTGTTTGACAAAAATAACCTTTGTCTGATTTTTAAAAAGAACTCTCAGTAAACAAAGTCTAGAAGGTAACGTACTTAATCTGTCTGATCACAGGCATATATTTAAAGACCTGCACTACTATATCTAAGACTGGGAAGAAAGTGAGGATTACCCACTTACATCAATTCTGTTCAGCACTGTACTCTGGAGGTTGTACCCAATGCAATAAGATGAGCAAAAGAAACCTAAAAGGCAATTTGTTATGCTCCCAATTTCCTTATATGTTACTTTCTTCGCTGCATGTGCGCCTTTCCTTCAGAGTACTGATTTTCCTCATCTGTTTGGTGACTTTTGGTGATTTGCTCATCTTTGTGTTTTAGAATCCCTTTTCCCCTGTTCCTTGAGTGTTCAATAGTTTACCTCCAGTGATTGTGATGGAGGTACAGGACAAGCTGCTGAGGGGCAGGGGTGCTGGTCTTCTGGGAGTGGGCACTCTCCTTCTCTCCTGAGGGTCAGCAGCTTCCCATGATATTGCACTGCTCAGCAGCCCAGCACATGTTTTTACTGCTAAGCCTGTGCACATATAACTGTTGCTCATCGCTTAGCACAGGCCAGAGAGGGATAGAGGCTTATTAGCCCGCTGTTGCAGATGCAGCTCACTGATTAACCATCCCGATGTGTGTCCCCACCTGTCTGTGTCCACTGATTCTGGCTTAAGCTGTCCTCTAAGACTTCTGCAGAAGTCTTCTCCTACGTGTGGCTCATGCTATGGCTTCCTTCAGTTCACTCTCTCCCCACCCCCAATAAATTTGATCTGTCTACTTCCAGGAGACTGCTTACATTCCTATGCATTTATGATTTATATTTGTTGAATTTAAATGCCATTTCTTCAGCAAATTTCCACTAACCACCCAATAACTTCCAGATTATTTTCTGTCATATCTCCCCAGTTTATTTTCATTATAGCACTCATTGCTAATATGTATTTGTCCTTCTTGGTCTTTCCTGACCTAAATGCAGACTCTATTAGGGGGTCCTATATATTTTGACTGCTATATTCCAGTTGTTTAGAATAGTGCCTCTTTTATAGTAGATGTTCAATATGTGATGGTTGGATTAAGTGACTATCTTTTTTTAAATGTGAATATCACATCTACCTGAATTTGACAAAGTTTAGATTTCACACCAGGAACCAGGATAGCAAATATTCTGTGTTAACCTCTTTGTTTAAGACAGAAAACCTTTGTTAATCAAATAGTTCTCTTTGTCAAAAAAATTTTACATTAATCCATCAGTTCATGTAAAATGTAAAGTTGTTAACTTGCAGCACTTCAGTTCACATGTTATTAAAGCAAAGCTTAATCAGGAAAAAAAAAGTGCAAAGCTTTGGTTTTCTAAGAACAATGTTACAAAATGACTGGAAGGGACCAGAATTATATTTGCTTATAATTTCTATGACTATACAAGATACAATCTATTTCCAGGTAAATTAAGTTGAAATGCATCATATCATGTCATATTATGGAGCTTCTTTAGCAAACTCAGATTTCTTTAACCAAATTCCAAACACTTAAATTTGGCCAAGGATTTACTTTACTGAATAAGATACTCACTTTTGCCCCCTGTATCTCTTGGAGTAAATTTGTTGGCCAGCTAATTTGGGATAGTGATGAACAGTTTTTCAATTTAAAAACACTGTTTTGAGGGTTAATCCCGTATATAAACATTAGGTTGGGGGAAGAAGAAAGCAGAAAAAAACGCTTACATACAGTCAGATTCACTGCTTATGTAGTTACAAATCCATGAAAGAAAATTTCATGTCTCAGTAAGTTTTGAGTAGCCCTCTATTATAAGTGTATTCATTTTTCAGTCTCCCCAATTAATGTTACAGAATTTTGTGGCATTTTTATTTTCTACATAGATCAAATTTATTCCCACACTTTTGCTTGAAAATATTTCAGTTTTATATTGAAAGAACTAAAGAGGAAGTCACTTTATAGAAAACAATCAAAATTCACCTCTTCTATAAAACAAATATTTGGAAATTTACTGTACATTATTTATACTCTGACCATCAAGAGTGTGAGCTCTTAAACCTTACAGAAATAACCTTTATAATTCTAATGGAAAAATTTAAGTTTTCTCCTTCTTTTATTACTTAGGAAAAGATGCAATTTATACAATTCCAGTAAAAAACATTCTTGCTGTGGAAAAACTGGAAGAGAGCTCTTTCAACAAGAAAAATGTAAGTTATATAAATAAAAATTTAAAGTTTTTTAACTGCATGTATTACTTCGCAGTTGAAAATTTTCAAGAGGTTATTTTAACATTTACCTTTAATTGTTAATAGTTTATTAATTGCTGCCTAACACATTGTCTTAAAATTGCCCATTATTGTCAGTGTCTTATGTAGTCTGCCTAGTCTATTAAGTTAAAAGTACTTTTCTTAATACTTCCCTATTATGAAACTTCTCAACTTGACATTCAAGTCTCTAAATAATACAGCTAATCTGTGTGTCCAGCCTAATCATCTGCTACCATTCAATACATCCTATACACTTAAGCCAGCCAAGTTGATTTCCATGTTCCTGAGTACTTTTCCCACTGCTTTGCCTTTACTTGTACTTTTTCTTCCATCTGAAATCCCCTCCTTTTATTTCTGTTTATATGATAGTCCATTTCTTTGGACATGTATGGCTTCTATAAACTATATTCTGTCATACTGCTTAGTATCAAGTGACTCACTATTGTCCTTCGGACTCACTTGCTTGAAAAGTAACAATTCATAAGATACTTTAGCACCAGTTCTTTAGCCAAATGAACTAGATTTCTATTATGTAGTTTTTTCTGTTTTCTGTGTGTTGGTTTTAGACTCTGACACTAACTTTTTATCTTAATTGCCTATGAAGATGTTCCAAGTAATACATACGGAGAAACCCCTCTATGTCCAAGCAAATAATTGTGTAGAAGCTAATGAATGGATAGATGTACTCTGCAGGGTGAGCCGATGCAACCAAAACAGGCTTAGTTTTTACCATCCTTCTGCGTACCTGAACGGAAACTGGCTCTGCTGTCAGGAGACTAGTGAAAGCACTCTCGGCTGCAAGCCATGTACTGCGTAAGTGTCTTTCTGATTAAAAAGGCAATGTTTTAAAATGTGGTATATCTATACAATGAATTAGTATTTGGTCATAAAAAGGAATGAAGTACTGATACATGCTACAACATAGATGAACCTTGAAAACAATGTGCTAAGTGAAAGAAGCCAGACACAAAGGCCATGTATCGTATGATTTTATATATATATATATATACACACACACACACATATATATATTTATATATATATGAAGTGTCTAGAATATACATGAATACAGGTAAATTCATAAAGACAGAAAGTAGATTAGTGGTTGTCAGGGATTGGGGAGATGGAGGAATGGTAAATGAATGCTAATGGGTATAGAGTTGCTTTTTTCAGGGTGATGACAATGTTCTAAAATTAGTGGTTTCACAAGTATTGATATGTACTACTTTATAAGACTGAATTTGACAGCTTCTGAATTATATCTCAATAAAGTTATTTAAAAGAAAAAGGTATTGTTTAAGTAAATATGCCAGCCTGAGCAAGATGTCAAGCAAGAATGACTTCTCACTCTAATTGTATGAAATAACCACTGTAGCCCAATAGACTTAAGTAATCACATATTTCTTTCATTATGAAACATAGGTTATAAAAATTATTTTACTTTAAAATTTCCATCCTTTATGATTAGTCACACAACCACCAAACCCCCCTTTAGCCCCATTTTATTTTACTATTAAATGAGACTATATTTCTGAGGTTCCTTCTATAAAATTCTTTGATTCTATTTTTAGCTTTAAACCATCAAAAATCTTTGATATGTTGAAGTAAAAATTTTCCAATGTCTTTAATTTCATCTTACTATAGAGGTGTCCCTGCAGATATCCAAATAGATATTGATGAAGACAGAGAAACAGAAAGAATGTATTCCCTTTTTACCCACAGTATACTTAAGCTGCAGAAGATGGAAGGTAAATATATAATTAATTTATTTTTACATAACAATGATCCTCCATTACCAATGCCTGAAGCATTGCTCTGGCATTATGGAAAAGTTTAAAGTACTCATGATTTAGCAAAACATTACTTACGTGAAAATTGGCAAAACTCCATATGGGGCATTTTTCATAGATACTCATGAAAAATAAAGTTTTGCATAAATGTACTGAACCTAATTTATAAAATGCATGTGTTTTGGTTATCTATGCATCGCCAAGGGAAATCCTCCCACCTTGAGACACTTGAAAAATTCTTACATTTAATACTAATTACATCTGTGGAATTCAGTTGTCTGATCAGAGATTTTACGGCTACTTACAGAGGCTTGTGGAACTATCGCAGTCTATCAAGGACCACAGAAAGAGCCTGATGATTATTCTAACTTTGTAATTGAGGATTCTGTAACAACCTTTAAGACAATTCAGCAAATAAAAAGCATCATAGAAAAGCTGGGTGAGCCTCATGAAAAGTATAGAAAGAAAAGATCAAGTAGTGCAAAATATGGAAGCAAGTAAGTAATTTTTAAAAAATTCCTTAAACATAGTTTTAAAGATGGTTTGGGATTGCCTCTGCTGCCCTGTTCTCACACCTGAACTGCATGCCTCTTGTTTACCTTCATTTCAAGACCCAGCTCAGAACCTCCTCTTACACAAGAACTTCCCTGGCCACTCAAACTCTTAGCGATCTCTTTTTCAGTTGTGGTATCATTTCATTGCATTGGTGCTGAACTTTATCACCACTTTTAATGTTGTATTCCATTGTAATTCATTCATTGAATACTTAGGGAGCTTTTGGGTTTTGTTTTTACTGATCTTCATCCTTCTTTCACAGTGCCTTATAATTTTAAAAAAAATGAAAAAATCAGCTGTAAAAGTACTAGAAGCATTTTCTAGCCCACTCTTTGGATCCACCTCAGATGTAGATAGAGACTACAGTGGGTAACAGCCCCGAGAGCTGATACATTGGGAGCTTACTACATCACAGGGCACTATGCATAGTACTTTACATCTGTATCACATAAATTGCTTCTAGCAACAAGTAACAGAAAACCCCAATTGTAATTTAAATTATAGGAAATTTTAAATTTTAAAGTCAAGTTTGAACTGCCAGGGTTGGTTAATTCAGCAGCTGAACACGGTCATCAGTGACCATCCTTCCACTCAGCCATCCTAGGAAAATGACTTGTCTTTCCCGGGCTTATGCCTCATGGTCCCATATGGGCGATAGTAGTTTAGAGCCTTGCATTTTTATATGATAGTAAACAGAGGCAGGAATAGGTTGTTTCTTCCTTTTTTAAAGAAAAGGAGACTTGTCTAGAATTGCTCCCAACCTTTCCTGAAACACAGGGCTGCCCAGTAGAAAAACAATCAGTGTTGTTTTAGAGACGAGGATAGAGAGGGGATAGTTCTTGGGCTGGCAAATAACAGTGTGCACCAGTGTGTGTTACATCATTGATCCCTACAGCAGCCCAACATGTTTGTATCCCCATTTTACACCTGGAGAAACTGAGACTCAGGGAAGTTCTTGCCTTGTCTAAGGTCACAGCAGACTAGAGAGGGGACTCTGAATCCTGGCCCTATCACTTTAAATATTATTTGAAAACTCTCTGGATTAGTAATTATATCATTGACATATGAAAAATAAAAATCAGTTAGATATAATTATCTTCTCCCTGGATAGAAAGCTAAGTACCTTAGAGAGGTTATTGTAAGCATCATAGTCCTGTCCTTTCTTTGCTACTAAAATTAGTTCCATCCAACAGTAGTTTTCTTGGAGCCTAAGGAAGTTTTCTTATGAGATCCGAGCCAATGCTTGATGTAATACTTCTCCACCCTATATAAACACACTGTACTCCTTTCCAGCCTTTTTTTTTTCTAATAAAAAAATATCAACCTCTGAAGTACTTGCTTATTTTATTTTCCCTATACCAGAATGTAAGCTCCATGAGGACTAATTTGTTCACTACTGTATCCCTAGCTCTAGAACTATGCCTGGCATTTAATAGGTAGTCAATAAATAAATACTTGTTCAAATACTGAAGCAAGGCTTGGCATGAGAGATTATGAGGGGAAAATTATAAATACTTAATGGATACTATATTTCTTACTTTTTTATCTTATTTAACTTAAAATGATTGTCTTTTATTGTTTCCTAGGGAAAATCCAATTGTTGGGAAAGCATCTTAGAGTTTGATGAATTGATTCAGAAGAACTGGAAAATACTATTTTTGTTGGAGTTTTTTTAATTCATGACATATTTTGTCCATAGTATTTAATAATGAACATTGGCTTCAGGGTCACCTGTGTTGTTCATATTGTATTTAATATTTAATAATTGAAATTAACTGTTTGGGAATCTTGATATTGATGTATTACTAGAGAATTTGAAACCCAAGATTTCCTTCATATATTATGTGTCCAAAGCCATGTTTCTGCAACTTCTTAATAGAAAGAATCTTCCTAAAGGAGATTCTAAAGAAGCTTTGTAACAAAAGGAGAACTCCTCCATAGCAAGACACCATCTCTTCTTGTAACACTCCATGTTGTGGACTTGTTTTCACCACCATTAGTGCCTGCTCTATACTGCCAACATTGCGTTTTATTAGAAAATTCCGATCCATGACAATTCAGAGCTTTCCATTTAGTTCATCTAGACCCTCCCTCTTTAAAAAAGAAAAAAAAAAAGGATTTCCCTTCCGTCCATTAATCATTACAAGTTACATTAGGGACAGTAACAGAAACTTTAGAATAAACTGCTAGAGCATCCTCAAAAGTTGGTAGGTGTGTAAACAGAACTCAGATAGGAAGAATCAGGGAATATGTGCTATTGCGTGCATCTTGTTTACATTTGGGGTGAGCAGTGGCAGATGAACTAAAATAAGACCACTAAATTTTTTCCCATTGTTTTCAATATGAGGTACGCATTTTCTTGATTTGAGAGTTCAGATTAACGTGACTTCTAAGGACATGTCTTCTGAAAAAGAAAAGTAAACAGTGAAAGTAGGTGGTGGGAAAAATCATTTGACTTCACCTGCTATTTCATGTTATAGTAAGGGCCACCGTTAAGGACGCCCTTCTCATAGTGTTAGGTTGTGATCTAACTCAAGAACAGTCACTTGGCGCACTTTAAAAATCTGGACTGTCCAGATTATACTTTAGATACTCTCTAGTGTCTAATCTTTATGATCAGTTAAATGATCAGTGTTTAAGTCTAAAAATAATGCTT